>LPNX010577349.1:328519-369596 GCA_001517045.1 Pseudotsuga menziesii | reverse complement strand
CTCTCTCTCTCTCTAACCTAGCCTATAATATACTACCTAACCCTACCCAACCTTAAACTACCTAGTATAATCTACCTTCATTTACCTTGACATAGACTAACCTACCTTGCCTTAGCTTGTCTACCCTAACCTACCACTACCCTAACCTTAAACCTAAATCCCTAAGCCTCAATATTAAGTCTAAATTAAGCTAAGGTTAACCTTGAATCCTATGCCTAAGCCCAAATCCTAAAGCAAAGTCTCACATACATTTCCTTCTATAAAATAAGAATAACTTACCTAAGAATAAAAAGCTTTACACACATAGTAAACATATATATGAGACCTATTTTATAATTAAAGAAAGAATCACATATCATGTTATTTAAAGTACAAATTTTACAAAAATATATATAATTTAATTAAAAAACACATAGGTATACAAGATAATATAGAAAGTGACACATACATACAACATAGAAATAAATTGCATATAACATATATGCATAAAACAAAACAAAAAAAAAACACTATATAATAAATACACATTAAATAAGTGGAGAGAAAATTATTTAAAAGTGAAAATGACAAATTGAATAAGTGAACAAGAAATTAAAATTAAAATTACATAATGTACATACTACTAACCCTACTCTTCACTCATTTAGATGAAGTTTAAATAAATTGAAAATTCTAACAAAATACTGAAATTTGTAAGTCCTATACCATGAGATCTATTAAATGAATAGACATTACAATAATCTCTCTTATATAACATAATTATAGTGATATCAATATTTATATAATTGATTGAAAAAGAAAAAAAAAGTATTTCTTTAATATACATTTTATAATGTATTTATATAACTAAATATTAAATTGAAAAAAAAATTAATATTAACTTTTCTCTCTATCTACATTTTATAAAAAAAATTGAAACCTGTAAATATATCAATAACAACATTTATGTTAATTTAAACCCCTCTGAACCTTAATATTCTGTTTGCCTATTAAGTCTTATAAAAATATAAAAAGCAAAAAACAAAGAAAATGTTAATTTAAACTAGTATAAACCTTAATATTCTGTTAATTTAAACCAATCTAACCTTTATATTCTTATAAAAATATAAAAGGCAAAAAAAACAGAAAAAAGAAATGAAACCAAACCTAAAAATAATTATCAATAATAACATTTATGTTAATTTAACCTAGTCTAAGCCTTATTAATAATAACATTTATGTTAATTTAAACTAGTATAAGGACTAGATCTTCTAGAAAGGAATGTATCTTGAATTGAAAGCCTGCTGTAATGAAGAGACCATTGTTTATTTTTTCTAAATGGAGCTTCTAAATAGACCGACATAGATTAAAATAACTGAATTGAACCCCCAAAAAAATAGAACCATGGTCAGAGCATAGGGCAAATAAAATGTTGATAAAATGTATCTGAACATGCATGGATTCTGTAAGAGCAAAGGGCGAATAAAATGTTGATAAAATGTACCTGGTATTGAGAGTGGTATTGAGAGAGAGAGAGAGCAGTAATTGTTGAGCAGCTCAGTTGCCTTTTTTTTGAATTGTTTGCTCTTGCAGTGCATGCATCCTCTTCTATCACATACACACAGGACACGAGCACATAGGCTCAGGCATAGACGCAAGCCACATACAAATACCACACATACACTTTGACGCCCAATCACGCACAGTAATACAGGACCACCAGACCTGAGATAGGGGAGGCCGAGGCAGTAAATGCAAAATTTAGGTAAAGTTTGATAGTATATATATACTTCCTTTCAACTGATACGTTGTCCTCTCTCTCTTGAACAACTGTTTCACAAATAAGACAGACAAATCTTCCTGTCACGGAAAAATCTAAAGCTAATAAAACCAAAAAAGCTGATAAAACCAAAAAAAAGCTAAAGCTGATAAAACCAAAAGAGCTATCATGCGTTTTGGCCATGCTTTTTTGTTTTTTAATTTATTTCTATTTCTGCTTTTTCCAATGTATCTATTAGCCTCGATTTACCATAATGTGTCAAATTTTTAGATTCTCTTCAGTCTGAAACGAAAACAACTTAATTTTTGCAGGTATTTTCTGGACTGCTTATGGATTACTTCACTCTCTAATTCTTTGCAAGAGCAGTGTTGTTTGTGATGGGTTTGCAGCCTTTCCAATTCAATTTCAATTTCAATTTCTTAGGCTTCCTCCCTCATTTCTCTTCAATCTCAAGTTTCGGTCTGCAGTTCAGAGTGGCTTTCAATTCAATCTCAAGTTTTAGCCTGCAGTTCAGAGTGGCTTTCACTTGGATGGCAATTTAAGAACTGCGAAATTTGAAAATATGGATATTTGAGATCAATTGGAAGGCCTTCTATATCAGACTGTAAACGTTGATATATACAATCTTATTAAACAGAGTTTGGCGATCTCGGCCATCTCACATGGCTACATTCCTATGTTCTTCTTGGGGTAATGCATTGTGATGGTGAGCAGGCTTGTTTATATTCAGGGTTTCGCTGGATCATTAGAGAAATCTTGGTGGTAGCCATTGCTTTCACAATGGGGAATGGTGATATTGTTTCATGAAAACTTGTGCAGTTTTCACAATCGAGAATGGTGATATTGTTTCATGCAGATCAAGAGACTGAATATATATAGCATCTGCAGAGCTGTATAATGAAAAGTGGTTAAATTTGAAGGGTGTTTTGCATGTTGCCCTTGGATGTGCGTTATTCTTGTTTATGAATATCGAGAGTTAAAGGTCTTGATATTTGGACTTGTTGAAGATGGCAGATTGCAGTTCCTGTACTAATTCTCAGAGTTTTCAAGTCGGTCCTTTATACTTTGCATCTTGTTGAGATTGTTGCCTGGAACACCTAGTTTGATGATTGATCCAAAGAGGAACTCGAACATGTCTCCTCTTATGTTTTATTCTGTAGATTGCACACTGCACAGGTATGAGAGTTCCTTGAAAAATATCGGAGATGCTTATTTTAAGGAGTGCTTGGAGCTAATGAAGAGTAATCGTAAGCATTTCCCCCTCGGCCTTAAAATTTTCAAAGATGGCAGAAAGAGTTCTTATTTAAGAGGCCTGGTGTGATTATCTGTTCAGTGAAGAAAGTTTTGTGGACATCACTGTGGCATATTGTAGTGCATGGTATTTACAAAAAAAAAAGATCCGCGGGTATTTCGTTCAGATGGTTTATGAAAAGAAAGCTCTGCGGGTATTTCGTTCAGAGGGTTTATGAAAAGAAGTGTTACACTGGCTGGAATGCTTGACAATTGATGAGGTTTAAAGTGTAGTTCATGAACTTTAGAAGAGCTCCAAGCTCTAGGAAAGCGTTAGAATACTACAATTATGTTTTGAAGTGCCATAAACCTTTCTTGTAACTGCTCTAGAATGGGTAGAGGCTTTAAGGGAACCAACAAAATCCTAGGGTAGCTCTAGAATGGGTAGAGGCTTAAAGGGAACCAACAAAATCCTAGGGCAAATTTCCAAAATCCCAGGATTTATATGACATGGGGAATCAACAAAATCCCAGGGTAAATTTCCAGTTATTAGATGTGCAAATTCACTCATATTTGATTATGAAGGTGGTATCAACAAGATAGCAAATTATTTAGCATGTTATTTGGTTGTAAAACAATGATTACTTCTTGAAACCAAATTACAAATAGAGAGTCAAGCAAAGGAAGATGTAGATGATGATATGTTTTCAAAAACCAGTAGCAATTTTAGTGGAATGACTGCTCACACTTGAGTAGCTTTGCTTTGCATTTTCTATCTGTATACGCTTTATTTTTTTTGGTACTGATAAAAGTATGCATTAATTATTTTATGCTCAAAAGATTGCATCTTATTGTAATCACCTTTGTACCCCTTACCTTCTCTTTGTAAAGTGTACATTGTGCAGTTCTTGCTCATTAAGTAGATCCTATTGAGTTATCTCTACCGTTCATTTTCCCCTTCATGGTGATCGAGGACACAAAGGAGGAGACAACTTCTCTCTTATCTCTTTCAGTATTGGCTTTCTAGTTCCATCATTACTTGACATGTTCTTGACAAGTCTTTTGCTTATGCATTCATTTTATGCCTATGCATCTTTTTTTCTTCGAACTAGTCTTTTAGATTTTTGTAGCTTTGTCCTTATATCATAGATCTTTTCGTGTTGTTGTTAGTGTGTTTATGGGTGTTTCTTGTGCACTCCCACTTTGTATTACACTTATTATACTATTTTAGTCCCATTAAAGCACTTTTGGGGTCATTCATGAACATTAATAAAATTATCTAGATCATCTTATCTACCTATTAACTATGCTTTATGGATGGTTGCCAACTATTTTGGATGAGTTTCTGTTGAAAACTAGTAGCTTCACAATCCCATTTCCTATTAGTTTGGTCCTTGGACAAAATTCTTAACTCATATTCACTTTTAGATTTGTACTTGTTTCTGTTGCAATCTAGAACTACAAAATTCAATTGAAGAGCTTAAACAAAAATCAAGCAAGCTTAAAGGAATGAATGAGGACCTTTAAACCATGTAATTCACTTTGCATATTGTCCCAACTATGAATAAATATGGAGTACAATGTTGTCTTAAATCTTTTTTTAATAGGTTGAGACATGTATATATCAAGGAACAAACATGCTACAAAACGAAGCCTTGATTTTGGAAGAGATAGCACCCTGGTGCATGAAGAATGAAGCAGGAAACAGGTCATTTATATAAACATGTTGATGTCATTTGTATGGAGGTGGAGTTCCAAGGCAAAGTAGGTTAGACATTAGTGTCTCTAAGTCAAGTCGCCAAGGTGTGCACTTTAAGGACAAACTATAACCATTGTCTGGAGATCTCGATAAGAATTTAAGTTCTTTGCGGACTTGTTTCTAAATAATTGCATGATGGATATATCGTGTTTCAGATATTAATAAGGGATTTACTATTTTCTATCACCTTCTTGTAGGTTTCTATGAGGATTACACACAAGAAGTTGCTAGAGATGCTTGAATTAGATTCACATTTATCAACAATTTTATGCTAGTCTAACATTTTCTTGGTGTAATCTTTAAGGCATAAGTTGAGGAAGGGAAAACACATAAGTTTGCATTTGTATTCTCCCCAATATATTACTAATGTATATGAGTGTAAACATGTTGTGATTACATATGTTGAATCCATACCCTTTCTTCTTTGATTGCATGGACCTACTAGTGTTCAATCTTTTGATTTTCTTAGATAAAATTATATTTCTAGGTCAAAAAATGGCATATGAAAAATGGTTCAAGATGAGGCTTACCATTGATGCTCTGAGTTAAGACATGTTGAAGATGGCGCTTACCACTTCTATTATGGGTTCATACATGTGCACTCGAAGGACAAAACACAAGTGTTATACACTGGAAATGTGAATGTGTTTGCTTTAACCAAGTGTTGAGCATTGACCACCACCTATCAAGATGCTGACTCTTACATACTCTTTATAAGAAAATGTGACCGCCCATATTGACTTGACATCCATAACAACCTTCACTGATTAATGGATCTCTTGTGAGGGAAAAACAACCTGTGAGAGGCAGATATGGAAAATTAAAGGTATAAAATGAAAGGGGAAATCATTGTTAGTATTAATAAAATATATATATTATAAAGAATTCTTACATTCTTGTAATAAACCCGTTGGTAGTAAAATCAGAACATTCAATGCCTCACGGTCAAAATGTACTGGAAATTAGATTCCAATCATTATGAATTTTTCAAATTATCACTCGACTCTCAAGTGACATTAATCTAGATGTGCATTTTACTTCTTACTAGTTGCACCATGTTTTCTTCTCAAAGTTGAGAGTGAAGTAATAACTTGTGGAAAAAGATGGAAAGTTGAAGGTATTATCTACACTAATGGAATTAGAGAAGATAACTATCGCTAATTTTTATGTCCAAGGAGTCATGGTATTTTCTTCTTGAATATAAGTTACATGTGGAATATGACTTGAGAAGTTTAATGTGGCGTAATTTCAAAGTAGAATATGGTGTTACCTTGGCTTTTGGATTACAAATATGATGTCATGAGTCACTTAGCCCATTGCCACTTACCTCTACCAACATGTTTGGGTTAATTCCTTACTATTATCCTTGGAGATAAAGACATGTAAATAAAAGGAAATAGCTAGAAAGGAATAGAGGAAGTCACTTGTTTGAACGAATATATCATACCATCTTCAATAACTAGTTCATTCCAATGTCTTCATTCATTAATTGTATTTCAATCTAAGAAGAGCCATTGCTCATATAAATTATTTTATTCTTGGTGTATATTTTCATGTCTCATCATTCATATTGGTTTGTACTCTAGTTTTTCAACTAGTTGGTAGTTGGCATATGTAGTGTGTAGTTGCAATTGTAACTACATTAGTTGTCAAGCCTATGATTTTCAATTTATGAAAGAAACCCAAGGGAACATCCCAATGGTTATTTTGGGCATAAGTTCTGATCATGGAATTCCATGAGCTGGCATTATATTATGCCTACCAATTCCATTTCACAAAATTCCTCAAGGGCATTATGACAATGACCATTCTAGCATAACTTGTAACAATAGTAGTCCATGAGATAACACTAGACTTTATTTCTGATAGTTACATTTGATAGAGGAGTTCTTTGAGCTCCTTAAGATTCCCACTTCTTATCTCCTTAAAAACTTGCGTAAAGTCAGATAGGATTCTCTTGTTATCAAACTTAAATGTGAACATATGGGAGATTTCTAGTAGATGACAAAATAAATCCATGATACATCATACCTTATGAATATGGGTTTTATGATTGGGCTTCAAAGCATGAATAACATTTGGAAACTTTATAGTATTAGAAAAAAAATCATTGCTAGTAGTAAGGTAGTTAACAGTGAGTGGTAAAAATGGAAGACAACAAAGGTCATTAGGTCATGCCTAGAAATCTATGTAGTTTCACCCCATAGTCTTGAGGATAAACAAAAAGGTTGTGAGTCCACGCCCAATAGGCCACAATCCTATATGTGACAATAAGATTGTCTTACAACATCAATAATGATAGTGTCTAGAAAAGTAAAAATATTATTTTTAGTCTCTTACAATTATACACAAGATTAGTAGTTCTAACATCTATATAGAAGTCCCCTGACATGAAAAGTGGAATTAGTTTAACTACCCAACTCTAATTCTAGTGTGAGTTTGGATAGATTCCATAATTGTTTGTAGAGAAAGGGAAAACAAAACCTTTCTCTAAGCCCAAAATAGTTGATGTTGTATGCCATTTAGAAGAGATCATAATATTTTTGAACGACTAACTTTTGGAAAATAACATTCTTGGCCTAGAACATCAAGGCCTAATATATAGGTTCATGGGGGCATGAATTTCTTAGTAGATCATAGTCAATTGGAGTAGTTGGGGTAAATGTGCAAAGTGAGGTTCATTTGTAGTGTTTATCAATCCAAGAAGATTGAGAAATAATTTATGAACAAGTTCCATAGTTCATGGGAAGAGGATTGTTCATGACATATGATGGGTTATTTTATTACCCCCAAGGGATAGCAGATGGAGGGTCCAGTGCTAGATTCTTCTTTCAAAATTTTTTATAATCCATGCCAATCTTTCACCCTGTATCCAAGGGGATTAATGAAGAAGCCTAGGTATTTAAAACCCAGGGAAATGTGATCATATTTAAATGAGAGAGAGCTAGAGATTCTGTTCAATAACCCCTCATCCACATTGTTGAACAAAAAAAAAGATCTGTCCATATTTATGCTCATACCTGAAGCAGCGCAAAAAGTATCCAAGATAACTTTGAAGGCTACCCACTCCTCGAAAGTGCTAGCACCAAATAGAATCACATCATCAACAAAAAGCAAGTGGGTAAAAGAGAGTTGGGAAGAAATATTTATGCCCCTGATCTTCCCATTATTCCGAGCATCCTTTATTAAGAGACTGATCCCCTCTATGACAAGTATAAACAATAAGGGAGACAACAGGAAACCCTGTCTAATACCCCTAGAGGCCATAAAGAAACTGGAGGGGGTGCCATTACCAAGCAGAGCAAAATTTGCAGAAGTTAAACTACCCATAATCCAATTAACACCCATCAGAGGGACACCAATTTGCAGAAGGATGAGACTTAAATAAGACCAGTTCACCTTGTTAAATGATTTTGACAGATCCAACTTCAGTATAAGAGCACATTTGTTTTTGGTCTTGACAGAGTGTAATACTTCTTGAGTGATGGCTACAGGCTCTGCAATTTGCCAATTTTTCAAGAAACCAAATTGTTGTGGGGAGATGAACTTGTCCAAATAGGGTTTTAGGCGTAAAGTAACAATTTTAGAGATAAGTTTATAAATAAGATTACAAAGAGATATGGGTCTAAAGTCCGCAAAGGTAAGGGGTTTCTCTTTCTTAGGGATGAGAGTAATGAAGGTAGAGTTTAGAGAGGGTAAAACTCTACCTTTCAATCTGGAAGATTCAACCAAATTTAGAAGATCACTCCCTAGAAGGTCAAGGAAAGCCAAAAAAACTCTACTGGACATCCATTTGGACCTAGATATTTGTCCTTCTTAAAATAGTTTAAAGCCAGCTCTACTTCCTCCATAGAGATCTGTCGTGTGAAGCTCTCTAAGTCCTCTTGATGTTGTAAGAAGGAGGGAAATAATCGAATCACCTTCAGCTGCGCTTCAATGTTTGTCAGGACATCATCTTTGAAAATATTCGAGAAGTACCTGACACCCATAGTTTTTAGTCCTTGGTCATCCTCTATCAAAATCCCCTTATCATCTTGAGCGGCCCCATATGGCATTTTGATTCTTACTGGCTGATGCAACTGAGTAGAAAAATTTAGTATTGGCATCCCCTAGAGATGCCCAGGTCAATCTACTTTGTAACTTGGTAGATCATAGTTCATGATCCAACAATCTCTTTAACTCCTCTTTCAAAACCAAGAGCCTGAGATTTTCATGAGTACTAAGTAATCCAAAATTCGAGGATCCCAGAAGATTCTGGATTTCTTCTTCGATGTGCAATATCTTCTCTTTCATTGCCAGGGTCTTTTCGTATGTCCATCTTTTTACCTTTCTTTTTAATAAGTGAAGATTCTTTGAAAGACCCTCCATCATAGGCATATGGTCTCCTTGAGCCAGAATGGTCCATTCATCTCTTACCAAGTTGACAAAAGCTTCATCAGACAGCCAGGAGTGATTGAACTTGAAAGGGAGGTAAGAAGAGGCAGGCTCTTCCTTCCATTCCAGGAGGATAGGGTAGTGATCCGAGATCAGACAAGGTAAAGACCAAACTCTGTGTCTTGGGAGGAGATCATTAAGATTCAAGGATAGAAAAAAATGGTCCAGTCTTTTGCTTATGCCCTCCTCCCCTAACCTCCCATTATGCCAGGTAGGCCCAGGACACAATGGAGAAACATCCACCAGATTAAAATCAGTGAAGATATGAGTGAAGAAGGGTCCAAGAAGATCAAGATGAGCCTTGCTACCCCAGACTTCAGAAGTAGTAAAAGTGAGATTTAAATCCCTTACGAAACTAAGATTTGGAAGAGCGAGGAGACCACCCCTTGCAGCCTTATTTCAAAAAGCATCACAATGCAAGTAAGGGCCGTAATGGTTAATAATGGAGAGGGGTATATGTGAACCCCTAAAATGAGCTTCGAGAAGTATGCCCGCTAGAGTATGATAGGATTTGCATCTAACTTTAAGGGGATTCCAACCCAAGAGAAGACCTCCCGAGAGACCCTTTTAGCTAATGGCACAAAATTCCCATCCAGGACAGAGTTTAGAGAATGCTAACAGAGCAGGGTACGTGTTGTTCATAGTTTCCTGGAAGAGGATGATATCAGGTGTAGTGGAGATAAAAAGACGATGGAGACACTTTTGTTTAGACGAGCCCCCTAGGCCTCGAACATTTAAAGTGAGGATTTTCATCACGAAACACTAGTATCGGGTGACTGTGCTCTAAGGACCCGAGAGGAGGAAACCAATGAATGCCTCGTCGCGTTTTTTAACCTAGTGGACAGAGGAGTATACGAAATGGAGCCAGAGGTCAAGTTTGTTGCCAATTGAGGGGAGTTTTTCTTCTTTCTGAGGGTAACGTTTTCAAATTGTATGGAGTCGAGTGGTAGGATTGAGGGTGAAAGAGGAGTTTTTGCGGAGAAAATATCTAGCATTTTTTGAAGAGAGGGGTCAGCAAAAGAGGGAGAATGAACAAGACTGAGTGAAGGGGAGGTGTTGACTGGGGGACTTGAGCCTACTAGAGGGGGAAAATTGGAGTCTGTAAAAAGAGATGTCGATTCAGTAGAGGAAGAAGGAACAACATCAAGAAAAGGTGGTGAAGAGGGTTGATGGAGGGGTGAATCAACAGTACATATAGGGAGGGATCCCAACAACGGAGCTGCAATGGGAGCAGCATGTGCAGACCCCACAAGAGTGGTAGAGTGAGAGGTACCATTCTCCAGAGAAAAAACTAAGTCCTGATCTGAAGCATTCTTAAAAAGAGAGCAGGAATTAGAATAAATACCTTTAGACAAAGGATCTCGCTTCATTATGGGGGGACTATGGGAAGTTGTCCTTGGGCAAGAAGAAGTAGGCCGCCTCACCGGTGGAGAGAGATTGAAGCTCGGGCTAACCAAACCTTGAAGCAGTAGCAGACATTGTCTTCTCAAATGTCCCACATCCCTACATCGACTACATCAGAAAGGGATGTTGATATAATCCAATCGTTGAGAGAACAAGCATTCCTAGCATAGTATCTCCACTTCTGCCGGGAGACCTTCAGATATGTCCATTTCCACTAATATTTTCGCCATCCTCTTGTCATAGGTGAGCCTAAAATCCTCCTCCACTGCCACGAACCGACCAATAGTGTTGGCAATTCCTTCCAATAAGCTACGGCTCCACAAAGGGAAAAGTAGTGATGGTAGCAAAACCCATAAGTGCCTCTTCTTAATACGCTCCCGCAGAGGGTCAAAATGAGCATGCCAATGGCTTAGAACCTGAGAACCCTCATGAATCCTCCATAGTGAATTCAACACAGTCATGGCATGTGCATCCTCCAGGAAAATGAAAACAATCCAGCCCCTAGCGAGTAGACTGATGGTGGGCACATATGATAGGAGCGGCTTCCAATGTTCGATTGCCTAAGAAATCCAATCCTTCTTCCCCAGCTGACAATACTCAAGTCTTCCTAAAAGTGCCCGAGAGCAGAGAGCCTCCACATGCTCCATATAAATATCACAACCCAATACATACCTGAGTTTCCCCTCAAGCACTTTATGTGCTTTGGCTTCTCGTCTTCTCCGGGAGCGTATAAGGTTAGATTGAGGGTCGACCACACAAGGGAGAGAAAACCCATGTTTTTTTCCCGACATGAGAGGGTAAGAAGGATGTTCCTCGACAATACGCCCAAGAACTCAGAAGTCAAAGGCCCCAAGAGGTCAGGGTTAAGTCTGACCAAACCTTAGGGTTTGAGATCCAGATAAGGAGAAAGAGACAGCCTTGAGAGGCCCAAGTCAAAAATCGTAGGGGCAAGTGTGAACATACAAAGCTCAAAAGAAGCGAGGGAAAAGAGAAACTGAACAAAACTGACAGGAACGATGACGACCAGAACCTCAAAAAGAGTGGGTCAACTCCACTGCACTCAAAGTAAACAGGTCTCAGAAACCCTACGTAAAGGGTACAAGCATCATGATAAGCCCAGATGGAGACAACAGACAAGGTCAACCTTGTAAATCACAGGTGCTCCATAAGGTGATAGCCTAACAAACGACGTAGATGCGAAAACAAACCACCAACTTGGCACAAGAAAAATAAACTCGACCCGAAACCCTGCTCAAAACAACAAAATCCAGCTAGTATCCAAACAATTAATTCCCATTTTTTTTTTTCACTAGTTGGTACTAGTCCTTTGCGGAGGAGGAGGGACTCCAATGGATGGATTCCAAACAAAGAAGGGATGAAGTGGCAGAAAAAACAACCCTAACTCGACAGCTAGAAACCAAGACAGAGCAGAGGAGGAGTGTAGGCACAATTACAGCCTTGAGTAAGAAAGGAAGGTGCAAAGCCCATCCGAAAGGACCAAGCCTAAAGATCTTTGCCACCCAGAAGAAAAAACAACCCACATTCACCCCTGTGAGAAACAAACCCAAAGAGAATGAGATTAAAGGTGACGGAAGAAGCCGCCCGTTCGAGAAAACACAGGAAGGAGAGTCAGGGCTGAAACCAACCATGGTTTCGTTGGTGACAGAGGCAAAGCAGAGCGAAAACTGCTGAGAGAACCAGACAAACTGGTAGCAAAACCCTAAGCGCCATCCTCCTCTTCATGGTCACAGAAGCGTATATTTCCCAAATATAGTTTAACTTATATATATATATATATATATATATATATATATATATATATACATATATATATATACACAATCTTTTTTAAATAGTTAATCCCTATCTTTTAGTGTTTATAATATGAATTTGGATGAGGGGTGTCGGCTTTCATCCTTTGTAGACCGCTCCTCCTCAAACACTATTTATATATTAAAATAAAGGTATGAAGCGGCTCTGCAAATTCATATATCTTTGTGTATATGTATATATAACCAAATATAATTTTCTAATAAATATATTAAATTAGTCTATAAGTAAATAAGTCAAAGTATAAATTTTTTTAAAGTGAATTTTTTTTTTGTTAATCTTACTAATTTTTAAAATTTTAACCATAAAATATTTAATAATATTTTTGTAAAAACATTTAAATTTGTAAGTATTTTATATAATTTTTAGAGAAATATTTTTATCATGTTCAATTTGGGAAAACCATTTAAAAAAATGGAAATAGACAAATATAATTTGGAAAAAAAACATCCCAAAAATAGCCTATTGCCTAAATTTTTCCCTCCATGATCAAATTCATTGCCAAAATAATATTAATGGATTCCAAACTATTAAAACTTAACTTGAATATTTACCCATCTCTCATTCCATCTTAGTTCTTACACTTACACAATATTTAAGTTCTATATCATAGCATTATTGATTGAAACCCTCCATAATTCATGCATATTTTATCACATCCTTCTTCCTCTAAGCAAAAGAATGAGGGTTATCTCACACTATACCTTCAAATTTTGCATCATAATTATTTTCCATTTCCACCGAATGGTGATTATGGACAGATCACTTTTACCAAATGGCTTTTTATTTTTTTTCATATCTTTGTTTAAAAAGTAACCAAAGCAATATTCTTAGAATAAGAATATCCAATTAGACATCGTAAACAAAAAATGATGAAAAGAAAGGTGTTGAATACTCCAACATTTGAGTCCAGTAAAAACCATTATATTTAAGAATGATCTCTTCAAGGAGACCATTCCCCAGATCATCCATAATGCAAAGCTGAGCCTACTTAAAAGTTCCAACATCCACTTACTTAATTGTCAAAGAAGGTAACTTACCAAGATAATTTAACGTAATAGAAAGGGAATTATGACGCCAATATTCCAAAGAGAATTTCATGTGGAACCAAGGGAATTAGGATGCCCAAACTCCAAAGGCATACTAGGCATTTATAGATAGGAACAAAAGATGGCTTGACATAAGGGATAACGCATGCTTTTGCTTTCATAAAAGGGTAGGTGTTCCTAGAAAACCAAGGCCCGTCATGGACCATAAACTCTTCATCCTATTTAAGGTTAAATATCATAAAGAAAAAACTATTGGCCCTAAGGTGCATCCCTACAAAGTCTTGCAAGAATAAACCCAAGCCCAAATCTTAGTAAGCTTCAAGGAAATATGGTAAAATATATAAAACAGCCCATGTGAAATAAGTTGACCTTACTACTTCTTAACTCAATTGTAACACCTTGGTTTTGACCCTGTTTGCATTAAATGTATATTATGTATATATTGTAATGGATCATGGTGTGGGCTATAGGCAAATGCCCCACCATTGATTGTCATACTATGTTTCGGCGATGCCGATGGTATTTTGTGCTAGACAGACACGTTATAATGTTGGACACCATGTACATATGCAAAATAAGTTAAAAGACCTACAACCAGCTATGTCAATGCAACAACAATGAAAAGGGTATTGTCTCCTAAGGATGACGGAGGGGGATGTCTAACCCTTGGGAGAAATTGGGGAACAACCAAGTGTCAAGTGATGAACCCATCTAGATGTCAACCATCCTTTTTGTCTTACTCATCCTTTTTCCCTTGTCTCATTCAACCAACCGATTTAATTCTGCAGGAGTTGGTTGGGTAGTTATTTCCCTTAGGGAACGTATGAATGGGCAGCAGACAAAGTTTGCAGGACTGTCAGTCCTTTCCCACACCAAATCCCAGGGGCAGGGGCATTCTCGTTTCCCTCACGGGATCATGGAACCGATTCCATGATTCTACCTTCACATAGATGATCATTCTCCTCACTTAGGGAATTCATTCTTCCTCACGTAGGCAGCCATGTTATATTTTCCATCGGATCTGGTCTGTGTCTGAATCCTTGGATGTTTTGGGTCTGTGTATGTTGGAACCCTTCAAGATTGTGGGTCTGGGTATGTAAATCCCTTCATGTAGGTTGTATTCTTCTATCCTCATGCAACTGAGAGATCGATGTTGTTTTCCCCATGTTTTTGGGTTGTTGTTGAGTCGTTTTTGCCACGAAAGGGCCATAAATGACTCTAGAGTCGAGTTGCTTAGTCTGAGATGTGTATGACCCAATTATCATTTTGGTTTTGCTCGATAGTGTCTTCCTTCAAATTCCAGAGCTGTGAATTGCTGTGCATTCTATGGTTGTTGGCTTTTGGACTGTTTGGGATTGGAAATGGAGCCTGAGTCTGCTTGATAAACCTAGTGTGTGCAGGAGCATCATAGACTGAGCTAGAGGGATGGATTTCTTCTCTACACTACTGAATAGCAGTGGAAGGGAATTCATGGCCCGAGGGACTGTGCAACATAGAAGGGGATGATTCCTTGTGTTGGGTGAGTGTGGATGTCTTAGAAGTTAGGCTAGATTCGGTGCAGGTGTCCTTAGATTTTTAGTGATCCCACTAGCTTAGCAGCCAACATTTACAGCTCCTGATAGCCTAATAAACCCAAATCTATTGCCTTGGCTATGTCTTGTTGTGGACACTTGTCCTGATAAACCCAACTGTGTTGGCTTGGCTGAGTTTTGTACCCTTGGCTATGTGTGATCCTGCTAGTTTCCCCTTACCCCTTGTGCAATCATGCCCAACTCACGAGTGGTAGTGTTGTTGAGAGATTTATGATCGCACTGGTCTATGGTTGGGTGGAATGTTGCAACGACATCGCTGGTTGTGGGACAAGCTTTCCCGAGGATAAGTATTCTTGTGCTTAAATCCTTGCAATTGTATCATTTTATGAATGAACATGATGAATGCTTATATGCTGTGAAAGTATGATCACATGTATTTCCTTCCGCTGCATGTTTACGTGAATTGATATCTGCATATGTATATTGAATCTAGCATTTGTGTATTATTTTATTAGCATGCATTTTATATTACCTTCATGTTTATGTTCATGGGGAATGGTTTTGCCTGGGTGCTTAGTTAGCATGTTCAGTTGCGTCCTCTTTGATAGCCGGAGGGTTGGGGACGTGACAACTGGAATCAGAGCTTACAGGTTGCAGTATTGGGCCTCTATGGGCCAAGAAAATCAGTTAACAGAGGTGGGGTAACCTTTGTTGAAGCATAGGCCAGCAGAGAAATTTTGAAAATTTATCTAAGTATAAAAATATCAGATGACTTTGGCGAAGTCCATCTGATACGTTGGATTCCTTCACCAGAAGCAAGCCGATGCATGTCGGCTGAGGTAAGACGATGAGAAAATTTTCTTTAAAAATTTTCTAAGTGTGAATAATTCTTCCCCGGAAGTGGCAGAAATTCAAAGACTGAGCTGCAACGGCGGCTGGTTGGGCAGGTTTTGAGCCGACAAGCGGAGGGAGAAAACCCAGAAAATTTCCGCAGCGGCAGCGGATGAAAGCGAAATTCGGAGCCACTACGAAATATGAAAAGTGAAGTTCAAGACGCAACAGTAGCGGGTGAAACTTGAAGAAGAAGATGCTACGGAAGAGGAGTGAAGAGGAGGACCAAGATGCTATGGCAGCTGGAAGACGGAAAGGCTTCTGATGTGGTGCGATGACCGGAAGTCGAAGAGCGAGCCACTACAGCAGAAGACTTGGATGGGAGAGAAGACGGAAGATCTTCTGTGACGACGGAGGAAAGATGGAAATGGAGCCGATGTAGCGATGACTAGAAAAAGAATAATGAGCCGCAACGGTCGCCAGAAACCGAAAGTCGAGCTGCTACGGCGGCGGCTAGAAAAAGAAATTGTAGCCAACGGTGGTGGATGAAAGATGAAGAATGAGCCGACGAGAGCAGATGACAAATGAATATCAAGCCTCTACAGTGGCGGATGGAAGTTGAAGATATTTTCGACTCAGCAGAAGAAAACTGAAGATTGAGCCGAAATAGGGTTTTGGCAGGGAAAATCAACAGGTTTTTCATTGGGATTGCAGGGGCTAGAAAGATGGGAAAATGGCAATAGGGTTATGCGCCAGATTGCAAGAAATCAAAGGATTTACAAAAAAAAAATGAGGGTGCTACCCTCGACCTGGCCACAAGGGGGCAAGCCCCCTTTACCGCCTTCGTCCCCTTCAGACAGTCGTTCTTTGGGAAAGAAAAAATTATGTTTTCACAAAGTCGTCAATGTATGCTTTTTCCAAGTAAAGGTAAGTAATGTATAATTCATGTGAATTTTATGTGGCTAATAGTTGTATGTATTAACACATTTTGCAGAATCATAGCCACTTTCCAAAGTAGTGTTCTAGGTAGTGTAGTTTGGTAAGGTAAGTTGTGGTTCAGCCATGAGAACCCATGACAGATATGATGCACGGAATTCCTACGAGCATGCATGAGATGTTATGGGCTAAAATGCGAGAGTTGGAAATGATGATATAGAGTCTAATGGAAGGATATTTCAAGAGACGATGCCAGACATTGCAGCCACCATGAGAAGCTTGATTAAATCCCAGGAAGAGCAGCATCAGTTGAATGCAGGGATGATTTTAAGGAACCATACTTATTTAAAAGTGTATAAATGTTGGCGAATATTACCAATCCTTAAAACACCAACTATAAAATGTTTGGTGATATTTTCCAAACAATATTTTAATTTCCAAGGATTTTATATCGTTTATATAATAAATTGCAGATTTTTAGGGTGAAACATTTAACCCCGTCAAAATTGGGCGAAACAGGGCTTCAAAAATTGCAAAATGGCGAATATTTTTTTGGAGAAACCCCCTTAAAAATAGCCCATGGGATAAATTTCACCCCTAAAATTATCCATGGTTGAATGCTGCTATGTTGCAAAGTTTGACCGACTTGCAAAGAAATATGAACTTTGGTCATGGTACAACAAAACACGAAGCTAGTAAGAGCAGTACCTGAAGAAGAACAAGGTCTTCTAGTGGGTCATCTGACTCAGAAGAATCCAGTGGGGATTCGGGCTCGTATTCTCTTAAAAGCAAGAGAAAGCGGTGCTAGAGGGATCGATCTCGAGATGAATTCAAGAAGACTAAACCTCCTATGTTTGATGGTGAAGTAAAGACTATACAAGAAGCTGAAGCTTGGCTTCTTGGGATAAAGAAGTATTTCCAAGTTTAGGACTATTTAGGAAACATGAAGGCAAGGGTTTCCATATTCAATCTGAATGGGAGGGCATCTATTTAGTGGGAGCACCTTAGAAAGGTAAAGAGGATCAACAAAAGAAGGCTTAAGTGGAAGCAATTCAAGAAGTATTTCAAGAAGAAATACCTCTTTGACAGGTATTATGATGACATGATTAAGGATTTCCATGAGCTAAGATTGGGACAACAGACCATGGAGGAGTATGCCAACAAGTTCTTGGAATTGTTGAGGTATGTCAGGTACATCAGGGATGAAAAGGTAAAGATCCAGCACTTTCTGAGTGTATTACCTCAGTCCTACAAGGAAAAAATTGAGTTCTATGAGCCTAGAACTCTGGAAGAGGCAATCAGGAAAGCTAAGTACTGCTATGAGAAAAGTAGGGGAAAGCCCGATTACCAGAAGACATGGAAGGATAACATGAATGAAAAGTATGATCAAAGGAAGAAAGGTTTCAAACCCTCTAAATTCAAGAATCAACAGAATCAACCATCACAAGCTGAGAAGAAGCCAACCATAGTGACGGGAGAAAATCCTAGAGAACTACAGCAAAATAGAGAACCTCTTCAATGTTGGAAATGTGGAGGACCCCACATGCATAGGAATTTTCCACTTGAGAATGAAAAACCAATTCCAACTTACAACCTTCAAGAGGCTGAAACAATGGATCAAGTAGAAAAGGCCATCCCTAAGATTTGTACAGCACTGGAGGACCGTTAGGCATATCACCAGTCAACTGTGGTTGAAGTTGTAGGTAAGATTGTTGAGCAATCTGTTTCTATTTTGATTGACCTTGGTTCTACTCACAGTTACATTACTCCTAGAGGAGTGGAGATTTGTGCTTTTAAGAAAGTAAAGCATAGCAAATCTTGGTTAGTTCAACTAGCCACTGGAACGAAGAGAAAGGTTAGTGAAGTTGTTGAGAAATTTCCATTGGTCATGAATGGATTGGTCACTTATGTAGATTTGAATGTTCTACCACTTGGTTCCTATGATGTTCTCATTAGGATGGATTGGTTAGAAGCTCACAAGGTAAAGCTTGACTATTACATTAAGATGTTTGAATGCATGGATGAAGAAGGGAACCCAAGAGTTGTAAGAGGGATCCCAAAGGTGATTTCTCTGAGACAGATTTTAGCAATGCAGTTGAAGAAGTTCTGTAGGAAAGGTTGTCAGTTGTACGCAACTCATATTTGGAGGCAACAAAGGATGAAACTCCTAGGTTGGAGGACTTTCATGTGTTGCAGGAATTTGGGAATGTGTTTCCCGATGAGATTCCATAGATTCCTCCAAAGAGAGAGACAATGATTTCACAATTGAACTTGTGCCAGAAGCAGCAGCAGTGTCCAAAACACCATACAGGATGAGTACATTGGAAATGCCAGAGTTGAAGATGCAACTGTAAGAATTGATGGAGAAGAAGTATGTCAGACCAAGTGTGTCTCCTTGGGGAGCACCAGTCCTATTTGTAAAGAAGAAAGATGGTACACTCAGGTTGTGTATTGATTACAGACAGTTGAACAAAGTCACGGTGAAGAATAAATATCATTTGCCTAGGATTGATGACCTCTTTGATCAAATGAGACGGGCAAAGGTATTTTCCAAGATTGACTTGAGGTCTGGTTACCATCAGGTAAGAATCAAGGATGAAGAAATTCACAAGACAACCTTCAGAACAAGGTATGGGAATTATGAGTTTGTAGTGGTACCATTTGGTCTCACAAATGCACTAGCTACATTTATGTGCCTTATGAATAGTGTCTTCAACAGGTATTTGAACAAGTTTGTTCTTGTTTTCCTTGATGACATTCTTATCTATTCTAATAATGAGGAAGAGCATGAAGAGAATCTGATATTGACATTACAATTACTCAGGGAGCATAATTTGTATGCAAAGTTGAGCAAGTGTGACTTCTATAGAGATAGAATTCAATATTTGGGTCACATTATCTCATAAGAGGGAATATCAGTAGACCCTTAGAATATTGAAGCCATTATGAATTGGCCTACTCCGAGGAATGTGACAGATGTAAGATCTTTTATGGGGCTTACATGATACGATCGGAGATTCATCGAAGGATTCTCCAAGGTTGCACATCTAGTCACTTCTTTGCAAAAGAAGGGAATGAATGGACACCGAGGTGTGAAGAAAGCTTTTGGTGATTGAAGAATATTCTCACAAGTGCACTAGTCTTGAAAGTTGCAGACCCAGAGAAATATTTTGTGGTGTGTACTAATGCATGTAGACAAGGATGAAAGAGCATGAGAAGAACTATGCCACTCATGATCTAGAACTTGCAAGCCATAGTACATTCTCTCAGGATGTGGAGGCATTACTTGATGGGCAGGAGATTTTAGCTAAGGACAGACCAAATTGTGGTTTGAAGTACTTGTTTGATCAGCCAATGTTAAATTTTAGGCAAGCTAGGTGGCTGGAGTTTTTATGTGAGTTTTATTTTGAAATCAAGCACATAAAGGAAAGGAGAATAAGGTAGCTGATGCACTCAGCAGGAAGGCACAGGAAATGCATGTGGACTCTCTTAGTATTTTCCAGTCAGATTTGAGGCAACAGATTGTTAGCCATACGGTTGGAGATGAAATGTATGAGCAGGTAAAAGACAAGTCACAACAACAGAGACTTGAGAAGAGGTATTAGGGATATAAATTGGAAGAAGATGGACTTCTTACTTATAAGGGAAGAATTTATATTTCGAATGTAGCAGATTTGAGGAGATTTGTTATGGATGAGATCCATCAAGCTCCATATTCTAGTCACCCAGGATATCAGAAGACGATCGCTACAGCCAGAAAGCAGTGTTTTTGGCCCAGAATGAAAAAGGACATGGTTGAATATATTTCAAGGTGCATGGAATGTCATTAGGTAAAGGTTGAGCATCAACATCTAGTAGGTTTGTTGCATCCTTTGCCAATTCAAGAATGGAAATGGGAATTTATTCCCATGGATTTCATTACAGGATTGCCGATGACTTGGAGACAACATGATTCCATCATGGTTGTGGTGGACAAGTTGACAAAGGCAACACATTTTATAGCAGTTTAGTCTATGAATAAGACTGATGACATTGCAAATATATTCATGAAGGAGACTTTCAAATTACATGGATTGCCTAAGGCAATAGTCTCTGACAGAGATTTCAAGTTCACTTACAATTGTTGGAAGGGTTTGTTTGCAGATTTGGGTACGAAGTTGAACTTCAGCACCGCCTACCATCCGCAGACTGATGGCCAGACAGACAGAGTGAATCAAGTGCTTGAAGAAATGCTTCACATGTATGTGATAGACACACCAACCAAGTGGAAAGATTACTTACACTTGGCATAGTTTGCTTATAACAATGGATAGCAAGAATCCTTGGGGATGAGTCCATATGAAGCTTTGTATGGAAGAAGGTGTAGGACACTAGTGACATGGGATAAGCTACTGAACAGGATTGTGCTTGGGCCAGAATTGCTCAAGGAGATGGAGCAAGAAGTTGGAAAGATCAGGCGGAATCTAATATCAACTCAGGACAGACAAAAAATCTACGCAGATAAGCATAGGGTGAATAGAGAATTCAGTGTTGGGGATCATGTTCACCTCAGAGTGAGGGCAATGAAGAGTTCCTTGAAGCTTGGAAGTTGTTCCAAGTTGTCACCTAGATATTGTGGGCCGTTTGAAGTGCTTGAAAGAATAGGGCCAGTTGCATATAGACTTGCATTTCCTGCTAGCACTAGAGCTCATAATGTATTTCATGTTTCTTTTGTTAAGAAATATGCACATGATCCTAACCATGTGACAAAATTGGGATGTGATTCATGTGGAACCTGAGGGAGAATTCTGAATTGAGCCAAAGCACATCCTTGACAGGAAGGTCACCATGCTCTGGAATCGATCCATAGGGAAGGTAAAGGTGCAATGGGAGAACTACGGCCCTGAAGAGGCTACATGGGAGCTGGAGGATGCCATGCGATTAGCACATCCATTTTTGTTCAATTCTATGGAACACTAAGGCGATGCTAGCATAGCATTTTTGTTCAATTTTGTAGAAGCATTGAGGACAGTGCTATTGAAGAGGGAGGGGAACGTAACACCCCGGTTTTGACCCCGTTTGCACTAAATGTATATGATGTATATATTGTAATGGATCATGGTGTGGGATATAGGAAAACACCCCACCATTGATTTTCGTACTATGTTTCGGCGATGCCAATGGTATTTTGTGCTAGACAAGCACATTATAATGTTGGACACCATGTACATATGCAAAATTAGTTAAAAGACCTACAACCAGCTATGTCAATGCAACAACAATGAAAAGGGCATGATTTCCTAAGGATGAGGGGGGGGGTGGGGGGGGGGAATGTCTAAACCTTGGGAGCCAATGGGGAACAACCAAGTGTTAAGTGATGAACCCATCTAGATTTCAACCATCCTTTTTGTCTTACTCACCCTTTTTCCCTTGTCTCATTCAACCAACCGATTTAATTCTCCAGGAGTTGGTTGGGTAGTAATTTCCCTTGGGGAACGTATGCATGGGTAGCCGTGAAAGTTGGCAGGACTGTCAGTCCTTTCTCACATGCAATCCCAGGGGCAAGGGCATTCTCATTTCCCTCAAGAGATCAGGGAACCGATTCCATGATTCCACCTTCATGCAGACGGTCATTCTCCTCACTCAGGGCATTCGTTCTTCCTCACATAGGCACCCATGTTCTATTTTCCTTTGGATTTGGTTTGTGTCTGAATCCCTGGATGTTTTGGGGCTATGTATGTTGGAACCCTTCATGATTGTGGGCCAGGGTATGTAAATCCCTTCACGCAGACTGTATTCTTCTATCCTCACGCAGCTGAGAGGTCGCTATTGTTTTCCCCACGTTTTTGGGTTGTTGTTGAGTTGGGTTGTTATTGAGTCATTTTGGCCATGATAGGGCCATAAATGAATCTGGAGTCAAGTTGTTCAGTCTGAGTTGTGTATTACCCAATTATCATTCTGGTTTTTCTCGGTGGAGTTTTCCTTCAAATTATAGAGCTATAAATTGTTGTGCATTCTGTGGTTGTTGGTCTTTGGACTATTTGGGAGTGGAAATGAAGCCTGAGTGTGCTTGATAAACCTAGTGTGTGTAGGAGCCTCATAGACATAGCTAGAGGGTTGGATTTCTTCTCTACACCCCTTGAATAGCACTGGAAGGGAAGTCATGGCCCGAGGGACTATGCAGTAGAGAAGGGGATGATTCATTGTGTTGGGTGAGTGTGTATGTCTTAGAAGTTAGGCTAGCTCCGGTGCAGGTGTCCTTAGCTCTTCAGTGAGCCCACTAGCTTAGTAGCCAATGTTTACAGCTCATGATAGCCTGGTAAAACCAGCTCTATTGGCTTGAATATGTCTTGTTGTGGACCCTTGGCCTGATAAACCCAACCGTGTTGGCTTGGTTGAGTTGTGTACCATTGGCTACGTGTGAGCCTGCTAGTTTTCCCTTACTCCTTGTGGAATCATGCCCAACTCGGGGGTGGCAGTGTTGTTGAGAGATTGATGAGCATGCTGGCTTATGGTTGGGTGGAAGATTGCAGCGACGTAGCTGTTTGTGGGACAAGATTTCCTGAAGATAAGTATTCTTATGCTTAAATCATTGCAACTATGATTATTTTATGAATGAACATGATGAATTCTTATATGTTGTGAATGTATGATGACATGTATTTTCTTCCGCTGCATGTTTACGTCAATTAGATATTTGCATATGTATATTACATCTAGCATCTGTGTATGATTTTATCAGCATGCATTTTATATTACCTTCATTTTTATGTTCATGGGGCATGGTTTTTTCCGGGTGCTTAGTTAGCATGTTCAGTTGCGTCCTCTTCGCCGACCGAAGGTTTGGGGACATGACACCAATGGGGATCAATTTGTGAGATTGACATTGATGTAGGCTTGTCAACGAAAAAAGAATACAAGGTGGAAGATATCAAGTTCATTAGCTTCTATATAAAGAGATGTTCATTACTTGATAAATCCTACCCATAGGCTGGTCAAATGAAAGAAATAAGGTATTCACATCATATGGGGAGTCATCTAATTAGAAACATTCTTATGAAATAGAAACAAATTCTCTATGAATGAGACAAATTGGTTACACCTAACAGAGGATTTACATAGGCACCAACTTATTTGAGGGTCCATAGATTAGTTTTCTCCCACAAGAATAAATAGATATAAATAACATAGATAAAATAAAAAAGGAAAAATATATACCTATTTCAAGAAAAAGAAGATTGAATAGGTTAAAGAGTGGGGAAATGATGGTGGCCACAAAAAATCTCCACCCTTGCACCAATCTTTTCACATTGAGATCTACTATCTCATATTGTATGTTACCTATAAACTATTTTATTTCCTAACCATGTAGGATTTTTAATATGCATTACATATTTCATTAGGATTTTTTTCAATGACCCCCTCCTATATTTTCTCACGTAATCCTGAATTTGTATTCCAAGTTTCTTTAATCCTTAAAGTTGTTTTGAAAAGTGTTGATATTCTATGTGTATACCACAAATTTTTATGTTTTGTCATTAATTCCATTTTTGACATCTCTTAATACCAACTTATCTAATAATTCCTTTAATAAATGGTTTTCCTTATCATATATTTTGTTACTTCGTTTATTTTCAAGGATAAAATAGTATTGTTACTTCCTTTAATTAAAGAATTATTTTACAAGTTTTCTAATTTCTATTTTTCACTCTGTTGGGGAAAGATAACACAAGAGTGTTATCTTCCCACTTGATTTGGAGCAAGGCCTTGTAGGCTGCAGCAAGAACTCAATATTAGGTTCTCCTTGAGTGGTTGATGAGTGCTCCAAGTGATTTTGCAAATGGTTGTTAATTGAAATAAAACAAAAAAAACAAGATTAAAAAAAAATTATACAAAATGCAAAGGGGGTAAGAAATGCAAACTCCAATAACCAATAGATGCCAAACCACTTCTTATAGTGCCCAATGGTTAAGCATATACAACACCTTGGAGATCACGTGAGATCCAAACGGAGGCAAACAATTCATTTAAGGGAGTTCTATTTAGCCCACACTAGATGTCAAGTGGATTGGAGAAAAAATGAGGAGAACAATTGCCCCTTGGAGGAAGGAGGCAAGGGAGCTTGGTGATGTTAGACAAGAGGGAAATATTGAGCTATAAGGGATCTCAAGCAGAATTCCAACAACATAACCTTGCTTTAAATTTTCTCTTTTGATTAGCATGTCCATGGATTTCTTTTATAGGCCAAGAGGTGGCCAAAAAATAACAAGATCCCAATGTGAAACCAATGATCCATTATGTGAATCCAAGGTAAATAAGCGAGGCCATTTAAGGAAACCAAGAGAGTGAAGAGCCAAAATACAAATTCCTGGAGATAATGGAGCTTTAATGAGTAATTAATGCACTGCTAGTGGGTGAGATCTCGCCATTTGTGTCAGTCGCATGGGTTTTGAAGGAAAATTCACAATGTTGTGTGGGAATTGTACTGGTAGCACATATTATCTCGTGTACTATAACTGGACTATTAGCTGCATGGTAGTGTATTTTGACTTCCTTGGAGGAATTTTTGGACTCAAGATTCTCTTTGGGTCTTGTGAAGATGTCTTCAGTTGGATGCATGTTGTATGTTGATGACGCTTTACCGTGCAAATTATGAAAATGTCGCATGTGTGCGAGATTTTTATAATAAAAGATGCCCTCCTGATGTATGAGGTTTGGAGGGTACTATAGAGATGATAATGGATCATCATTTCTTTTTTTGTTCTTGTTGCTACTCTTGAAAGTGTTGGAAACATAAGTGGATGAATAAGCCTTTCATGAGGGGGAGGGTTGCTAGTGGAGCAATAACTGAAAGTGTTATTTTTATACAAATGAGGCAAGCATTCCCATGACTGTGAATATTTACAGAATGGATACAAAATGAAGAGAATGAGAGATCTCTCATAAACGGGTAGAACCTGGATTAAGGTTTCTTCAAAACATGTAAGAGTACATGAACCCGGAATGGATGATAATGGTGTTAGAGAAGTGGAATTATCAAGAATTTGAAGAATCCTATGGAGGTGGGTGTCTAGAATCCTGGTGAAGCCATTGAGTGAGGAATGCATTGTACCATATATGATGTTATCATTATTTTCAAACATGAACACTGCTACCTTCAAGATGTATGACCCCCCTTGATGCGATGAATGTGTTGATGTCAAGCATAGGGGAGTCCACTGCATTAGGGAGCTTAAGGGGTCTCCCTATGTAGGTCAAGGTGATCGCTTATAATTATTGGAAGGGATCCCAAGGTACCAATGTAACCACTACAACTCTTAGAATATACGATGTCGATATCGATGAGAGTTGAAGTGTTTGATAAGATGAGAATCTTACTCTATGAACCAAGATCATGTTGTAACCAACTGTAAAACTAACTAAATTGACAAAAGAATGGCCGATGAGCATGGGCCTCATGACTTCCTTTGATCGATGTTGACTAGGGGAGTATCTGATGGTAGCAATCTTCAGAGAGTAACATAGGGAAACAAACTAGGGATGAAGGGTTTTGTTGAGGACACAATACTGAGGGTATGGTTATTATCAAAGTTGATAATGTTGGGGGAAAGTAAGATTCAATGACATTGATGAAAGGAGACTAGGGGTTATTTACAAAAGAATGGGTGGTTCTCGTAGTTGAGAGTATCGAGGAATGTTTTGTAAATAAGGAATATTTGGTGAGGTCCCCATAGTTTTGGGCATGTTGGGGGACCAATTTGATGATGGGTCATGGCTCCCATACTTTTTGGTGAATCAGGGAGTCAATTTTGATGATGGGCGGGAATCCCACAGTTTTGAGTGGTTTGGGGAATATTTTCCAAGATTAAGTGAGGGTTGTTTTACAAATGCAAACACAATTGGCCCATGAATCAATGGCATGTAGAGTGTTCCTGCAAGAATAATTGAATAGAATTGGTTTTTTCGGGGAGAAGGGGCCCCGTTGGTGTCTTTGCGGGGGTGATGATATGAGGAAGATATGCAAAGAGGTGAATGCTCATGGAGGAATGAGAAGGATGTGATAATTATTTCTTTAACTAGTGGCAAGGAATTTGGTTTTGTTGTATTGCTTGAGGTGGTGGAGTAAATGCACAACTATGAAATAATTTTCTTCAGGTGGGTGTTTTCTTGCAAGACCAAATTCCTTGTACTTGCAAGGGGGTTCGACATCATGGGTACCAGATAATGATGGGGTTTGTTGTGGGTGAAAACCCATGAGGGAATAGAGTGGTTCACAGTAATGAGGTTGATGGCACCTCAAATATGGAATATTGATAACTGTATGGGATGGAGTCTTGTTTTTATAAGGCAAAAATTATGTTATGGATATGTTTTTCAAAGGGAAAATTTGTGTCGAGAGGCCAATTCCGTGATGATACCTATGGTAGAATTCTTGCATCATTGCCAATGGTTGCAAAATTCTCCATGTTCTAGGAGTACTCCTGTACACATGACGCACATACCAAAATAAAGTAAGGGACATGACAAAGGTATGGACAATGCTAAAATAACAACTCAAAACATGACACACTTGTGGGGTGCTTAGTTGATGGGTAGAACCAATTCAGATATAGCCCGTTGATGGGGTTGTTCAAAGTTAGACCTTCAAAATATTGCAAAACATATGCCCCATCTGGGAGACACTGTTGAATGACATATGGTCCTATTTATTTGGACACAAAATTGCTTGGGCCTAGTTTAGAGTCCTTTTTAGCGTTGAACACTAAAACAAAGTCTCCTTCACTAAAGGTATATGGGTGTACGTGGCGGTCATATTGGGATTTGGAGCGAAGTCTCATGGCCTTGTTTTTCTAGAGAAAATATTATCGTTCTTCATCAAGGTGATCTAAGGTGAATAAATGTTATTCCAGCACTGTGGTGTCATGTAACAACTCAACGACGGATTGGGGGGTGGGTATCTGGCACTCGATAGGTAAGATGCCTTCAACACTGTGTAACAAGTGAAATTATGTGAATTTAGTGCTTGTTTTGACCAAAGTGTGGTAGGACCATAGATAGGGGAAGATCATATTGTGCCAGTTAGACTTGTTCTTATCAATTGTGTGTTGGATCATAGTTTTGATAAATTTGTTAACAAATTATACTTTTCCATTAGCATGTGGGTAGTAAGGGGTAGAGAAATCATGTTTGAATCCTATTAGAAAGGATAAGTCCTCCAAATTTTAATCATGAAATTTTTTTTCGTTATTGAAGACTAACTACTTTGGGACATTGAACCGTGCATTAAACATGGTTAAAGAAAAAATTGACAGTGGTAGTGGATTTGTTTTCAAAGGTAGGCATGGATTTGTTCCACTTTGTGAAGTAGTATACTAAAACAATGATGTATTTGTGACATTGAGCAGAGGTTGAGAGAAATTCCATGAAGTCAATGGCCCATTTGTAAAAGGGGTCTACAGTGATGATAGGATGGAGGTGAGTAGGGGGGAGCTCATGTCGTATAAGTGAATACATGGTAGTTGGTGCACCTTTTAACAGTGTAGAAACAATCCTTGAAGATGGAGGGCCAAAAGTATCTAGCACATAGGATTTTTTGGGAAGTGCCAATCCTGAGAGGTAGCCACCATAGACACCATTGTGGAGATCATTAAGTAATTGATATGCCTTATTGTGAGATAATCAATGTCATAAAATGGTATCTATATCACGACAATATAAAACGTCTCTAAGAAGGAGTAATCGATAGGATTAATGATGAATGGATCGTCTGTCATCTTGAGAAAGGTGAGGGGTGAATTTATGAGTTTTGAGGTATGCTAGTATATCGTCGTACCAGGGATCATCACTAGCGATTTGAAAAGATGCTCATTAGGGAGTTGGTCATTTATTGGTTCTCTTGGTGTAGCGGTGGGAAGGTCAGTGATAAGCTTAATGAAAGCTAAGGCCTCTTTTCTTTTTGGGGTTATAAAAGTGAGACCAAATTCTTAGAGGATCACGATCCATTGTGCAAACATATTGTTAATGCCCTGATTACTAAGTATGTATTACATAGCATTAGAATATGTAATGACAATAGTTTTATGCGGTAATATGTAATGGCATAATTTCTAAATGAAAATGATGAGAGCTAGTGCAAGATTATCATCCTGAATGTATTTGAGTGTAGGGTTGGCCAAGGTTTTACTGATGTTTACTACTATTATCAACTTGTTGGACGAGAATGCTATCCAAAGTGCAGGAAGATACTGAAACACAAATAATAAAATCTTTATCGAAGTCACGTGGGGTGATGAATGGTGTTGAGGTTAATGCTTGTTTTCTTTATTTGAAAGAACTTTGGGTGTGATCATCCCACTGAAAGGGGGTGTCTTTATGAAGTAGTTGCAAAAACCCATGCCAGGCCTAAGTGGCATAATTAGGGACAAATAAATAAAGAAAGTTGGCTTTCCCTTGGATACTTTGCAATTGGCACTGTTTTTGTCGGGGTTGTAAGTCCATGATGGCTTGAAATTTGGAAGGATCCATGGTGATGCTTCCTTATGAGATAATGAATCCTAATAAATGATCTATGGTGACACATAATACGCATTTGAGGGTTTGAGCAGGATATTATATTTACGGCATTGCATAAATATGGTGTGTAGGTCTTGGAGGTAACTCTTGCATTTTTAAGTCCAAAGTGCATGACTTTGAAGGAAAAGGTTCCCCATGGTGTGGTGAATGTGGTTTTTATTGATCTTGAGGGAAAATATGTATTTGATTGTAACTAGAAAAGGTATCCATAAAGTATAATATCTCACTATTGGCACATGATTCAATGATCTGGTCGATGAACATGGGAGGAAAATTGTCTTTGGTACAAGCTAAGTTGAGATCACAAAAGTTAGTACATACATGAATGGTGCCTTTCGTTTTGTTTATTGGGACCATGTTAGACATCTAAGGTGTATAAGAAATAGGATAGATGAATCCTGCATGAAGGAGTTTCTCGATCTCGACTTTGATGGAAGGGTCCTTGGAGGGGTGGATTGATCACTTCTTTTGTCAAACTGGGACAATGTTAGACCAAGTGTTAATGTGGTGCTCAACAATTACAGGGTCTAGGCCACACATTTCAGCATATGACCAAGAAATACATCCCAAAATTCCCTGAATCTGGTTGTAAAGTCGACGATCTCTTGTGGTGAACAAGAGGCTCCAATTGAGATGTTTTCGGTTACCCTAAGGGTGATGCAATTGTCGATTTGGATAGTTGGTGATATTTTTGACAGGTTTCCCTCCTCAAAGGCATCGAGGGTAGGAATGATATTTTTGAACCAATGCACATGCTTCAAAGGTAAGAATTCTTTAAATTCTATGGTGTACTATTGAGATACCATGGTGATGTGAAATACGACCAATGATGGAGGTTGTCCCATGGGGAAACATCCAGATGCATGGCCTCCATTATTTCCTCATCCATAGGGAAGATGAATTCCTCTAACATGCCTTCCTCGGAAGAAAAATAATCTTTTAATATGATATCAGTGTTCTTTATACCAATTGTTTGGGTGGGGATCGAGTCCCTATGATGAGCTATGTTGGGTACTAACTTGGTGGTCTACAGAAGGGGAACACTATCCATGAACATGATGTCAATGCGATTATTATTCCAAGGTGGAAGAGGAATAATTTTATTATGAGGGGAATTTTGGTAGCTGAGATATCACTGGTGATAGTTGTGGTGAGTGGTAGGCATTAGAAATGTGGACCATGGGAAGGTTCGCATCATATCTAATGTCAATAGACATATCATCTTGTTCTAAAAAGGTTGAAAGGACCACTCTTGTAGGGGTAAGGTTTTCCGAGGTTCAACTTTGTTCTACGCTAAGGGTGTGTTAGGAAGATGTCAAAGGGAATTGAAAGATACGGCGAGACATCAATTTACAATGTTGACATGGGAGAGCAGCTTGTGCTTGATTCGAAATGTGGTATGGGATTTAGACATGTAGAGGGGTGGAACTTAATACTTTATCAAGTATAATGGTGTCTAGTAAAGGAGGGGATGTATATTCAGATGAGTAAGACAGATAGTCACTAAAGCATCCCGAAATCGAGGGAGATCGACGAAATGGTGTGTGTAGTTCCCAAACTAAAAGCAAATCGAACAATATTTATTGGTGTGTAATGAATTGGACTTAGGATTCTGGGAGGTTGATGTGCCCCTAGTCATGGCTTGGGGTGCATGCGTGACGCTAAATGGTGTGTTTAAAAAGTGCTTGAGTTCTAGTAGGGTAGGGCATAGGTTTATCACATGGCCTTGCTGACCACATAGGGCACAAGGTGGGGTGGCCCACATTGTGGGTGTATCATTCATTATGGGGGATTTCAATGTGTCTTGGAGTATGCCCCCTTATTTAGGTTTAGTGACTCCTAATCAATATTTGGGATGTTGGGAGTTAGTGGCTGGGGATTTCAACTTAGGTTGATCACCGCTCCCATTGGAAGGTGCTTTTAGCTTGGGTTGAATGATACCCCCATTTTGTGATTTTGTGACAGCCGGTGGTGGCTTTGTCACTAGTGGAATTTGTTCAAAGGGTGGTATGGTGGGATTAATTCATCTAATTGGCACCATTTCATAATGTGCAAGAGGTTTTGAAACCATTTCTAGGAATTGTGGTGTGAATTACCATATTGGGAATCCCAATGTAAGTCATGGGAGAGTTAATTAAGAAAAAAATAGTGTTCCTTGCACTCCAGTTGGGGGGTACAAAAAATGGTATTTGGAACATGGGAGGTTGGGGGTGTTGATGATGATTCCATTAGGTTGGGAGACTCATTTTCGAAGGAAAAAATGGTGCACATGAGACCATCTGTCGAGGTGGGGATTTCAAGTGTAGGGCTTAAATATTCCCCTACAAGATTAGAATATCATACACATATAGGGCAATGTTAACATAAGGAGTTGGGTTAGCTTCACCTACTCTGGGTAGGATGTTCTCAGGGTTGGTAGAGGCATGGGGATCATAGTAGTTAAGTTGGTCCAGGGTAACCACCTTTCCATTAAAGAGAAATATCATGATACAGAAAATTGAGGAGACGTCTGCCTTCATGGTGTACATGTAACTATGGCCCAATATGATATTGTAGTCTACCTGGGTATCAAGGAATTCGACATCTATCATTACCATTTTACCCCTAGCTCAATGGGGACATTTTGGTACAATCCTTATGGTTGGGATGATCACCCATCATATGCATGGAGGGGAATAGAGGATGGGACTAACTTGGGTGAGCCCAACCATTTCCAAACATTTGAGTACATAATGCATGTGGATGTGCCTTCATCAATAATACATCAATGAATGATAATGTTCTTCATGGTGACTAGGACTTGGAAAGTGATAGATCAGGGTGATCACAGTTCTCCTTTGTCAAGGTCGAAAGTCATGAGGAACAATTCTAACGGGTCAATGGCATCAAGAGCATTCAATATTGTTTTACATTGTGTGGGGTAATACTAAAGCACTTCTAACGTGGACATGGAGGCTAGCAATTGTGGAAAGTCATCATTAATACTCTAATTGTGGGTAGACTTCATGTGAGGGTTATGAGGGGTACACAAATGTGGTGCTTTTGGTATCCTTGGAATTTTCTCAGTGTTGGGGCGTGGAATCTGAAAAGTGCCTCTCGAAGGGACAAAAGTATCATCTAGGATGGGTGAGGGATTAGCACTAATATACCCTTTGGCATGAGTTTCAAGGTTAACATATGTCATGTTCATAAAGATGTTTTGAAATGATCCATCACCCCAGAGGCATGGATCCTACTACTAGGCAAACATGCTTTGGTTGGAAAAAAGTTGTTTCAAAATAGCTTGTTGGGGATGTGGTGTAAGAGGTGCATGAGGGGGGGTTTGTTGGTGTCTATTTTTTTGTGCCACCAAATTTTGGCAGTTGGGGATAAGTGAGAAATGGTGAATGTAATGTCCATACTCACTACATATTGAGCAAGGGTTATTGGTCCTCAGGTTGGTATTTTTTCCTTTCTTTTGGGGGTTCTCCCCTGTATTGGTTGGTTACCCTAGTTGAGGTTAAATTGGGGAACTTGGTTTCCACCCTTCCCCTGTTGTTGGGTTTATTTATTATATCCCTTGTTCTTCCCTTGATTTTTAGAATTTAGGGGTTAGCGATGTTCAACTGCTCAAACTGTTTAGTTTGTTCTTTCACAAAAGGTTAGATGAAGTTAATCCCCATATGTGGCATGGTGGTAATTCCAAGAGGACATGGGTATGGATAGTAAGGTTTATACCCCGATGATAGGATATAGGCTTGTTGCACTGCATATGATGTGGTTGTAGGCACAGGTGGTGACATTTGCAGTTGAGAAACCATTTGTATCTAGCTTGTATTTAGGTACATAGGGTTGTAGGATCCATTATGGGGTTGTCCAAATGTGGTATTTGGAATAGTATTAGGGGCATCCAAAACAATGAGGAGAGGTGGTATTGCACCATCATGGGGGGTGGTGCATGTGTTGCTTATGGGGGGACTTTACCATGGGAGGAAATGGACCCAATAATCCCATTTGTAAAATGTGACGTCCTTTCAACGGGAGGGTATAATGATCAATGTCGAGGGGCATCTGGTAGTATGGTGTACAAATACCCTGATTGGGTGTAGATGATATAAAAGTTTTGGGATTTTAGAATTGTGTATTCCTCATTTTTAGGCATTGAGGTATCTATGTCCTTTGCAATATCTAGCTGGAGATATATACAAGGAACAAATCCAAAATGAACAAAGGTTGAATGCCAATTTTGCACAAAGTGGGGTGATGATGTCATTCATGGATGTGGTATGTCATGTGTGTTGTAGTGTTCTGTTGAAATTATGTGAGAATCTCGAGGCCCAGATCATGTTGTATTTGCAATTGGAAATAGGTTATAAATGTTCTAGTGATTGTCTCAAATGTGGTATGAGATGCTCAAGTCAAATTTACATACCACTTTGCAGTTGTACCTGTGAAATTTCTTTGCAAGAGTCGGAGTCTTAACGAATTTTCCACTATGATGTTTGAGAAACACCATAGATGGAATGAAATGATGTGGTTGGAAGGATCAACTCATTGTTTCCCTTCGAACCTAGGGATGTCTGATGGGATCTTTTAAGGCATATCAATCCAAGTTGCGTCATGAGTGATAGGAGAGTTAAACTTGCCATGAATGGTAGGTTTGGGTTGGGGGTTGCCATTGTATTATGTGTGTTGTTTTTGGGAGAGGGAAAACTTGGAATATGTGGCAGTGATCTATGTCTTATATGAGAAGATGAAGATGTAATATGGCCTTTTCTTGTAGGGGGAGAGAATGTGGGGTATTCCCTCTAAGGGGAGTGAACAAAGGAGAGCCTCTTACATAAGAGGAGAAGGAAATGGGATTCAGACTCTCTCCAAGGGGAGAGAATGAGTCAAGTAAGGTATGTCCTCTCCTAGAGGATCCAATCAATGTGGCCTGGGAGTAGCCCCAACCAGGTGATCTGCCTCAAGTACCACAAGGAGAGAATTGGAAAATACCCTTAGAGAGAGGGGATAGGCCACGTAGTCTGTGGCACTACCTTAGGGGGGGTTGTTACTCTATTGTGGAAGTATAGTACCAAAGTGAGAGTGATATGTGAGAAACATACACAAATGAACAGATGCAAAAAGTAGGACAACCACACCAGACACAAAATGGTGCAGTAAGTGAATGATATGTGTAAAGATTTCCACATGTAGGTTCTTTTTTATATTATGAGTTAAGTGAAACTATATTTAGAAATAAAAACAAGTGTTAATTACCTGAAATACCTAACATCCTTCCTCTAAAAATGTAACCGAGCCTTCCAAAAGCACAATTATTAGTGATAATTGGATATACACAACAACTGACTAGTGAAGGTAATGAAGAGTTATTTCTATTGGAAATGGAGCTAATTTTCCAATCGAAGAGACTTGGAAACACCTCCCAATGGAAACATCTGACTTTAGTCACTCACAAATGATCCTTGGTGATGCCCTAAGTTTGGCCACTAAGGTACCATGTGTCAAGTGTGGATTAGTGGTTCTACTTGCATGGTATGTTTCCACCTCCCTAAAATGAGATGTGTTACTTATAGGGGAGGGTAGGGAAGCTATACCTCATCTTTCAACCTCATATTCGCTATACTTTATGAGATATGATTCCTCCAAATCAGGATTCTAGAATTCAGTCTGAAGCAGGTGACCTAGGGATAATTTCTATATCTCGGGATAGGAAGGTCCAAATAATATTTTGTAAGATTTTGTAGATAGGAAATAGTCCGTAGTTTTTTTGGTTTGAGTTTCGGACCCCAAAGTTGAAACAATGACACATGGCATTTTGTACAAGTTTGTTATATTAAACTAGTCCTAAAACAAGTCACCTCGGGAAAATTAACATAAGTTCTAGTTGGGGAATCCAATTATGCTACAACCTATGGGTTTGGAAAGAAACATATCATGCAATCTCAGGAAAAAGTTTTAGACCTTGAGAAGAAGTAAATTTGGAGATACAACATAATGAAGACCAGACAATTGTGTAGAAGAAATTGAAGAGACTAGGGTTTCTTGTTACAGGTACTTCCCTCCACTGATTAGTTGAAAAAGGAGAACCCTTGAACTATCCCTAAGAGGGCACACATTTCTATGGAATAAGTTTCTCATTCTTTGGGTTTTCAATTTTTTGACCTAACACTATTTTCGTGGAAAAATAGGGCATCATATATTTTGCAGTTTTGTCCATAGTTTTGGGAGAATGAGTATGTTGCTCAACTCACCTTGAGGGGGTGCATATTTATATTCAATCAAATCTGAAAGTACCTAATTTAAAAAATTAGGGTTTCTCTATCAAACCCTAGGTCCACCAAAAGCAGTCTTCCAGAAAAGATTTCAAGCAAGCATCAAGTTGAAGAAATATCATTGGTAAGTTCTATCCTCTCTATTTCCATTTGAGGTTCTCATTTTTATCATAATGAAAAACAATGCAAAGATCGAGGACAATATTGAAGGAGCTGAGAAATTCTGAGCATGGAAGTAGAGAGTACTTCTCATACTTGAAGAAGCATGACTTGGAGAACTATTCCAAAGAAGAAGATACAGATCCATAGGGAGATGAAGACAAATCAAAGCACAAGAAGGGCCTAGTCAAATCCAAGAGGATTATTTATGTCTCCATTGTATCTCACATGTATCATCCTTGAATACTCCCAAGGAGATGTTCGATGCAATGACAAGCTTGTACAAAGGAAAGAACATTAACAAGAATATGACCTTGAGAACTCAACTCAAGGATGTGAATATGAAAATGCCAGAAATAGAACTCCAGTATGTTGCACAAAGTGGACCAGTGTTGCTCTCAATGCAACCAAGGATGAACATATTGCAGCTAAGAAGAAAGAAAGGGAAGATTCCTGAAGTGATGAGGAATATGTACTTTGATTCAGAATAATTCTACCGATGAAGACACATATCATAATCTTATCCATTTCAACATTGGATAAGAAGGGATGCATTTGTAGGACACATAGATTCAACACCAAATGATAGAGTTCTGACCATGAGCAAGATAGGCACAGGTCATCAAAATCAGATGATTAAGTAGAGAATGTTGTTAGGGACTCTGGTAATTCATGCAAGGAGACAAAGATCAAGAGGGAGTCTACCAAACAACCACAGATAAGTATTTTAATTGTCATTTCCTGTATATCTACTTACTTAAATGATATTGTTCAGTTGTGTTCCTAGATTCAAAAAATGAATTGTGCATGTCAGAATTTTTGCATTTATGAACAATATACTACTAACTTGCATACGATGGGTAATTAGGCTATGGTGTTGTAGAACATTCCATTTCTATTTATCTAGAATGAAACCTATTTGCTGACATATTGGGAGTATTGCACACTCTTAATAATGTTCAGGTAGAGATGGAAGGCATTTAGAAAGTTACCATATGTATGCACGATATGGATAAATGTTGCATGGGATAAGATAGTTACATGATTGTGTGACAAATGTATTTATGCATTAGAACTTGTCACTATTAATATGTTTTGGAAATTATGAAATGTTTCTAATCATGAAACTGAATTTGACTTGTAGGAAAGATCATGTGTACTCACCTACAAGAAAAGAAGGATGTGACTTGTTCCGAAGAACACGTGATGACGATTCACTCCAACAACATTCATGAAGAGGAGCTTGAAGTGCCTAGGGTTAGAGACACCGTAACAGAAGAATTTAAGAATCATGATATGACCAATCCACAGAGAGTGGTAGATCCACCTCAAGAGATGAAGACCATATTGGGCATGAGAGATCATCTAAGATGAAGAAAAGTATGATGGGACTTCCAAAGAAAGTAAGAGGCCTTAGACACACTCCAGTTATATGGTACTATTGAGTGACATCATTGATATAGATTTTTCCAAACTATGAAGAATCATCTGAGAATAAATGGAAGAGGAATATGATAAAAAAAGTACCAGTTGATAATGGATAATGATGTACAATATGTGGTTCTAAGACATGAAGGGAACTCCATAGTTTCGTCCATGTGGATCTACAAGAAGAAACATGTAGCAGATGGAAACATCAAGAAATAAAAATCAAGAAATAAAAATCAAGGTTCATGGTTTCCCCCTGAAAGAGAGAGTAGATTATGGCATGACGTACTCCATTGACCAGACACACTTCCCTAGTGAAGTAGAAGTACATATCAAGTTGAGAACCACATGTGCGCAAAAGGCTTTGTACAAGATCAGAAGGCACCCATGGGATAGCACATAAGTTACATGAGGATATTGAAGATATCAACCTTTGCCACAAGGTTGAAGTAGAAGCCTATAGAGGACGAGAAACTCATAAGATGGGTGCAAGAGAAACTTTCAACAAAGTTCAAGAGGGAGGATATTGATATCCAATGACCTTAAGAGATGACATATATGAATACATAGAAGATCGGTAGTAGAGGAGGATACCTGTCACTTCAGTACAAAATGTTTCGATATATAGAGTACAAGATGCAGAAGGAGGATGGTGCTCCACTTCAAAGGGAGTGACTACAAAATATCTTAGAGTTTGAGAATCGTGACATGGTACAACATGATGGAAAACTTCTCGATGAGATTAGGATTTACCAAGAGTAAAGTAGACTCCAACGTTTACTTCAAGGTTGAAGGATAAAGACCAGTAATACTCCTGCTATATGTAGATGACATGTTTATAATAGGTGGGGATGAACTCATTGTAGATACAAAGAGGAGGATTTCCACTGAGTTAGATATGAAAGAAATAGGGATGATGAATTACTTCTTAGGTATGGAGGTGTTGAAGAATGCATAGAGGATATTCCTTTGTCAAGGAAAGTATGCCATGAAGATTTTGTAGAGATTCAGAATGCTGGATTGCAAGGAAATGGCCACACCTATGGAATTGAACTTGAAGCTACTGTGTCAGTTGATTCTGTGATGTATTGGTAGATGATTGGTTCATTGATGTACCTAACAAATACGAGGCCAAGAATATGCTTTGTTGTGAAAATCCTAAGCCAATTCCTAGTGGATATGAGACATGTTCTCCTGATTGTTGCAAAGCATGTATTGAGGTACTTGAAGGGTACAATTGAGTATGGGCTCAAGTATGAAGTGAATCGGAAGATTAACCTAAACGGTTATGTTGATTCGGATTGGGCAGGAAGCATCACTGATAGGAAGAGCACTCCAGGATGCTGGTTCAATTTAGGATTCAGTATGGTCTCCTGGTTTAGCAAGAAGCAATCATGCGTGGCACTGAGTATAACCGAAGCAGAGTAGTTTGCATCCTGTTTGGCTAGTTGTGAGGCAATATGGATTCAGAAGCTACTGTCTAATTTGTTTGATCTTGATTTAGAGGCGACTTGTATCTTTTGTGACAACCATAATTGGGTGAATTTATTAGAGAACCTGGTGTTCCATGACAAATCAAAGCACATTGAGATCAAGTATCACTATACCCAAGATATGGTGCAGTGAGGAGCAGTGAAGCTCCAGTATGTAGCGACAGACAAGCAGATAGCCGATGTATTGACCAATTCGTCAGCCACAATGAATTTCAAATACTTCACAAAGAGACTTGGTGTCATCCATATCAAGTTCCATAGAAACAGGGAGTGATGAGCTCTTGCATGGTGGAAGATGCAGGTGGTCCTTGGGATGTAATGCACCTGGGATTCTGCTAGCGTCCTCCCATGTTGGAGATAATGAAAGACTGAAAGATACAAATGCACTAGAGAGAGATCTCACATGGTGGTATATGCAGGTGGTCCTTGGGATGTATTGCAACTGGGGTGCTCCCAACGTGGTCCTATGCTGGAGATGAGGATAAGTCCACCAGTCACAATGACACTTGGCATGTGTCTAGGTGATTCTCACATGGTAGTAGACACAGGTGGTCCTTGGGACATAATGCACCTAGGATTCTCCTGGCATGCTCCTATGCTAGTAGAACGTGGGTTGATTGTTGAGAGATGTAATGCACTTGGGGTGCTCCAAGGAAATTCTCGCATGGTGGAAGACTCATGTAATGAACCTAGGGTTCTCCTAACGATGCTCTCATGCTGGTATAATGTAGGTGGTCTGTTGGACATGAGTTGTGCATTTGGGCTTCCCTATGTGTGTGATGATGAAATTATGATCTGGATATCATGAGATAACGATACGATTCACGGGTGATTGCTATGGAAATGTAATGTATGGTCCTGTGTTGTACCTACGTGATGACTTGCTCGTGGATATGATGAAGACCTAGTTGTGTGATAGGCCTAAATCTAGCATGAAATAAGGTTGGCTCTATAGAAAATTATGAGTATGGATAGCTTCAAAAGATGTCACTAGTCAATGGTCGACAATATGAGAATTGATGCAGTAGTGATGATGAGCTAGATAAAATGAGCTAGTGATGATGATCCATTGATGATGTACAGAGACTGTGTCTAATTGTGACGATGACCGGGTTGAGAGAATACCTTCTTAGTTAAGAGGGAGTGTTGTTGTAAATGTAACTTTGAAAGATATTCTATTATTATTATTGTATTTTGTTGTACCTCCATTTGAGATGCTTTTTCCTTCGTTCGGGGATGTCATTATTATGCTTAGTCATGCAAGGTCATTGAGGTAAAACCTCCATTGTAAGTCGAGGAAATAGTCTCGACAATAAATTATATAAAATGTATTTTCAATCTTCCTAGGTAGGTTAGACCCAATTAGAGAACCTGACCGACCTAGTTATTTAAGTGAGTCATACAACTAAAGAGTATAAATAGGGAGGCTCCCTCCATCATTGATACAACACACTCACTCACTCTCAAGTTCACATAAGGAGAGAGAGAGAGAGGAAAGGTTTGCTAGAGGAGAAAGAGAGAGAGCTATAGAAGACTTATTATTCTTGGGTTTTTCCATCTTGTGATATTGTATTAGTGACATAACTATTATGAGGAAGGTTGCAGGGTTTTCTCCTTTATTGTTCCCCCCCAAACAATATTTGTGTATTATGTATCTTGATTGTTATTATTTCAGTTAAAGATCCTAATCAATTTGAATTAAAGTAGAAACTCTAACACCATATTACATGCTAAATTGAGTAAATACCTTAGTCAACAAGGGATGTTCATTTGTTTGCATCCAAACAAAGACCGAGATAGATTGGTTACTATCAAGTGGTGGAACATATATGGATCTTCCAGCACATAGTTGCATAAATTGGTCATTAGAGTGCTTTCATAGGTGGATAATAGTTCTTTTACAGAGAGGGTTTGGAGCACCTATAGATACATCCATAGTGTGAAAAGAAACAACCTTAATTCAAATCAGCCATAAAGCTTGGTTTTTGTACACTACAACTTGAGGTTGTTGTTTCATTATTGTGAATGTGCCAAAATTGATAGAAAATATCTCACTTGGGACAACAACCCAGAGGATAAATTTTTGGAGGATGAAGCCATTGATTTAGAGCGCTTGGAGGATAAAATTTTTGGTGATGATGATGGTGACCATGCAAAAATAACAACATTAGAGATTCCAACCCCCTCTAGTAGCAGTGTTCCAGTCCCAACAGTACCAAATTTTCCTCCAGCTTCACAACCTCCATAATTTTGTGGGGGAATTGTAGCTGTTGGACATGGTTCACGACCACTTCCACCTACTTAGAATGATGAGACTCCTAATGGTAGTGCTCATAGATCACAAGAAAATAAATTAGAAGTTTCCCGTGGCAAGAGGAAAAATTAGTACTTGTCTTTTTCTAGTTTTTAAGTACTTTGTAAAT
>LPNX010577349.1:257296-327874 GCA_001517045.1 Pseudotsuga menziesii | reverse complement strand
TTACACCATCATTCTAAATAGTATGACAACAATAATACAAGCACATGAAAGTTCTACAATATAGTCCGAAAGGATCAAATAACTTGTCACACCATTCATGGAACAATCGGTATTGTCCAAAAATAAACCACTACATAAATACGAGAATAGAACATCATCTAACATATAATATTCCAAATTTGGTTCCCGACAATGGTAGCTAGATACTATAGTGATTCAACCAAGGTATTGAACTCACTAAACTGTGAACGTCATCACAAAAAACATGAAAGGTACTCAAAGAAAAAATTGGATATGATTTTCATACATGTACTAGAAACTATAAATATCATAATCCATATCTGAAAGCAAATACACATAAAATGTCTATTATATTTCCTCTTGCACTATCTATTGATGCATAAGTAGTAACCATCTAGGAAAATGTATAGATCTGTAAATAAATAGCCTTTGAAAACTACAAAAAGCTCCCCTACTGACTTATTAATAGATATGAATTTATCCTTGATCAACCAAACTATTATAATAATTCCCTCCTGCTCCTAAAAAGCTATTTTGGAGAAAATGTCCACTTCTTAGTTGGACAAAAAATGATCTCTGCAAAGGTTTGAATAAGGTCCATTATCCTACACATCCATGTCTTGAGGTACATAACTTGTAAGTCATTATTCTTATTGACCCGGTCTATGGTGATTTTTGAATCTCCTACCACCCTCAAAGTAGATATGCCTCTAGATTTTCAAAGAACAATAACATATAGATTTCCATAAGTTCCAATATGGTATTGGTTCCTTGACCCCAATTCATGATTATTTTGTAACAACTCTGGTCATTTAACCACAAAATTGCACTAGCCCTACCACAGATGGCATCTAATTGTGTCGCCCCATAAAAAATACCTTGTAATAGTTTGGAGGACAGACCAGATGGATTTTTGTTTTAATCCTCCTACCAGATTCAGAACTTAGCTTCTCACATAATGATGCCTTGATTATTTGAGTAATCAATTGTGCACATGTTTTAAATCCCTCAAATATAAGATAATTGCCAAATTTCCATATTTCCCCACATGCCACAACTAGAAAGTCAACCATGTCTTATTCTTGGATCTCCACGTGTCTATACATTGATCCAGTGTGTCCCAATCCCAATGGCCTTAATAATTCATGCAACACTTCAAAACCCTCTAAACCTCTTGTGCAAATGAATAGGACATGAGGAGGTGGGTGTTTGATTCAACATCCTATTTTCATAGGAAGTAAAAAAATAGGTCTTCTAACTAAATTTCCACATGTTAAAATTTGATAATAGAGAGCCATCCAAAAGAAAATCCTTCATTTTAAAGGAGATAGACATTTCCACACATCTTTATGCCACCAATTTGACTCAAATTGATTCCCAAACTACTGAAAGGAATATGCACCTTTGGTATAAATGTGCCCCATATTTTTATTATAGGTCCCTGATAAGTAATCCTCATGTGGATATAATTTGATTCCTCCCCTCTTCAGACCTAGGAAATATTGTTTCCATCTTATGCTACGTTCCTTAGTCAAACCAAGATAATATGAACTCAGCCAATTTGAAACTATAAAGTTTGATCGATCTCCCCCAGAGATCTAATTCAAAGTATATCTTCAAGGTGAATGGATAATATTAAGAAGACCCTATAACTATGGATAGTTGTTTGTGTTATACCTAAATCTCGTCACCACCATGGGCAGAGAACCCAAACATCAGATTAGCCCTCAATAAAAAATTGTGAAGTAAGAATATTGGTCCAGACATCAAATTTATATGTGAAAATCCAGCACCGCTTCTACCCTTTAGTAAAAAATTGGTACCTCCTTCAGCAACGCCTGTAATGCATTGACAGTAAGCGGTGGCACTGAATTTACCCTTTTATCAAGGTGCGGTTCTGCCCTTTCACCGCCCTGTCTCAATGAGGAAGAAGCGGTGCCCTTGGTAAAAAGTGAAAAAGAGAGGTTCTCACAAAGCTTCTAGAAAGAAGGCTTTGTTGCACCCTTATCGCTGATCACTAGGGCTAGTTGGGCTTGAGATCCATCCTTGTTGGATCTTCTAGCCACCTCAACCAACAATTTATCAACCATATCTATCCATTCCAAGCCTATAAAAGCAGGCTCATTCTCCATGGTTGAGTAGAGAGTAAAGTTATGTTGTTTTTTTGATATTTTGGCCTTAATCAATTAAATGAGCTTGAGGGAGCAAGTTGGAACTATTGGGGATGAGATGTTGGCTTTGTGAAGGAGTACATCGACACTAAGGCATAGGTTGTAAACTTCTTCTCTATTATCTAATGCAAAATTGGTTCATTTCCCATGAAATATATTGTGTCATTATCATATGTTTTATTATTGAATTATATTCTAGTTCTATTTGATCTTGTTTTTTGTTTCTCTTGTGATTATGTAGGTACATCCATGAAGGATCATCTTTATAGGAAACAACGATACTAGTACATCAAACATACTTGATTCCATATCTCCACCCATTCTAGGGAATGTCTTCCAATCTTGTTGTGTACCATTTTCTCTAGATATGAACCTCTTGCAGCTGCAACAATTTCTCAAAATTCTAAAAAATTTTAGGACCCTCCTTTGCTTTGGTTAGCTTGATTTATTGTTTTGATTTGGTCTTTTAGAAAAATTTTCTCATGCGGAAGTGGTTCATCACCTGTTTTCATCTCCCTCTAACGCTGGAATTTTTCCTTGTTTTATCAAGTCTTATCGTTAATTTTTGAATACCTTTGAAGCCATTTTAAATCGGAAGTTGTTTAAATTGACTTTCTTGCCATTGCAGAGGTTTTGCCTTGTCGTTTTCCACCATTACGGGTGACTTTTGGTTCTACGTCGGAAGGTATGATTATCTCCTTGTCCGACGTTGTGGACGGATCATCGCTTTAGTTTCTGCCGTTGCGGAACAGTTGGGGTTTTGAGTTTCACTTTCTTGCCGATCTATGTGTTTCGGAGCCTTTTACCATTGCTCTCTCCGCCGTTGCGGACGGGGTTGAGTTTTAGGTTTCCGACGTAGACTCCTTCGGTTTCTGACTTAAGTTTTACGGACGGAGTCTGTGTTACGAGTGTCCGCCGTTGTGGAAGACTTTAAGCTTTTGGCTTCCAATCCAGGTTTCCTCCGATGTCCGATCATTGTTTTCTCCCGCCTTGCTCACCATTGCGGATGGGTTGACGCTAGAGCCTGCCGTCATTGTGGAGGGGTTTGCGATCTTACCTTCCAATTCAGAATAGTTTCTCGTCCGATTTAAAGCCCGTCACACATGTGAACCATTTTATATATAGGGAGAAGCAAGTTGGACTATTGTATTGTTTGTTTTGTTCGAACTATCGCGATCACTCTGCGCTGTCGACCCCTCGAAGCTCGTGGACCACCGTGACGGTACTCGCATCCAGGTGGCCATTGAGGAAGCCCGACCACTTTCGCCCCGTCAGATACGGCCGTGCCAGGTAGGTCTTTTCACCCTCTCCTGTTCCTTTCAAAGCATGTTTAAGGTTTGATGCGGTTACGGTGGTTTCTTTCCCCCCGTTAAATGTATGCATATATAATAGGGGGAGGGGGAGGTTATTTTGATTTTTAAGCACCAGCATTTGACCTACGAAACACTTTTGGCCCGCGGCCTTTGTTTGCAAGCCCCACGCTTAGTGGATAGAGGCTTTGTGCAGGTGGTCGTTACGCCGCCTGCACCTAGCTACCCCATGGGTGATGATGAGTAGCAGAGGGGAGTTTTGTAGTGGGTTGTTTGATGGCATTCAGTTTTCTCCTTGGGTTGAGGTTCTTTTACCCGCATCCTTGGACATTTGTTTCACCACGTCGATTCTGTACGCTTTGATTTGAAACCCTAGCTTGTTGGAAGGGGTCCGCTGCGTTTTGTAAATCATTAACCTGAGACACCGAGGTGCAGGCACTGTAGATGTCGCTTGTAGCTTTTACCCATTTATCTAGTATAGCAAGATGACAATAGTCCCCTCAGAAAGCGAAATGGGTAGTCAAGCTAATGTAATTATTTTGCCACAAACAGCGTGGTTCCTCATTGATTTTGTGCCTGCTAAGATATATGTTGTAAGATGTTGGTATTGAAAGCATAGGGGACCTTCACAGTCATACCACATGTAACCATGTTTGAATATTTCTGTTGTTGATATGAACAGGCTAAACCAGTGAGCACTGCACATTGCATTTTAATGGTCCTAATGGTTAAGGCAATTTTTTGGGATGCACATACATGCATTTGTTTCTTTACCTGCTATCACATTTAACACATGAGAATTGCACAATGCATATGGATGTAGTTTGTTGCAGTTTAAAGATGGTCGTGGGGGGTTTAATGTCATACAGTAATGTTGCATCTTATAGACAAAAGATACTAAAAAATGTGCATTTGGTTACAATAAGCCTGTTAGTCAGGTCAGTCAGGTTATGCAGGCTTGCATCTTAGTTTCATTGACTAGTTGTTGTCATGATATACATAGGAAGAGTAAATGCTGCACATTTTCATATAAAGGTTTGCATATTGTATTTCTCAATATGACAATGTTATATATGACAGGAAGAATTTGAATCCATCATGTCCAAAAGGCAGAAGAAGAAGGCCCCTATGGTCGAAGAACAACTAGAGGTAGAGGTCGTCACAAAGACCGAATACATATATGAAGACACCCAATGTGTTTCTAGTGTTGAACCCGAGTACAAATGGGGTGATATATATAGATTAATTTCCCGCAGGGAGGTCCCCGATGTGGGTCTTGAAGAAGAACCCATCTATGCTAACATAGAGAAATCTTCTATTATGAAAGTTGCCACCAGGCCAGAGCTGTTCCCATGCTCTGAGGTAATTAGATGGATTCTGCCCCATGCAGATACAAACACAACGATCATAGGAAATGTTGAAGGCCAGGGCTATGCTGCATTTAGCCCAGGATATGTGGCGTTGGCTTATTACCTTCCAGAACCTCAAATCTTTCTATCTAATGATTGGCTGGATAACGTCAGAATGGACTTGGTGGAAACTCTTAAGAAAATGCTCTTGCAGGGAAAGCTTTATCGATACAAAGCAACTGGTGAGTATGATACAATGAGCTTGAGGGATCCTTATAGATTTATAGCTCTTATGCTTAATAGGATATTTGGGAGAGCCCATGGCAGACTCTTCAAATTTGAATGGATACCCATTATGTTTCATGTGGCAACCCAAGGAACAGTCTTCAATTGGGCCAGCCTTGTATCAAGCAGTCTTTCTTCTTGCCTGGCTACAGCCTTGGGAGGAGGAGAAGCCCAAAAAAAATCCAAATTCTATATGAGTTCAATATTGATAGACTGCATACTGTGCAACCAGCCTTTCCCTGGTCTCAAGTGCATCTGGGACAGGGAAAGGATGCCTGTGTATGCCGCTTATAGACCATTGTGGGCTCACCAGTACCATAGCAATTACAGGGAAGTCTGTGAGCAATTCATTATGCCACTCTACACACTCATCTTCCGGAAGGAATGTGATTGTATGTCAGAGGAGGCCATGCAGGTAATAGAAGAACATGTAGACTATTTCCTAACTGAGAATGGCATGTATATCATAATGTTTGGTGGCACGAAATACCCCTTACTATTGCCCAAATACGCAACGGATTATATTATTCACAAAGAGGCAGTCAGGCAGGTGTTCATTGATGGAATAGGTAATTACCTATTTGAACTGAAGAAGACCACATACCCTCCTTTTCCATTCAAGCTAGGTAGCTACAAATTCGCCAAGGTGAAACAAGCTGCTGAATTCATAGAGGAATTGGGGAAGTTCCATTTTGGTGAGATGCCTTACCGAAGGAATGATACTCACGGTAGAGTGGCAGAGCATTGTAAGGAACACAAAGTACATTTTGAGTATACTCACCACTTTGATAAGGAAGAATCTGTCTTTCGAAGTGCCCCTAACCTGACAGCTCTAAGAAGAAGATTCAAGCCAAAGAAACCCACCAAAGGTGGAAAAGGGGCTGAGCAAGCCAGAGCTAAAGAAGAGGCCAAGAGGAGACAAGAGGAGGCCCAGAAGCTAGCACAGGAAGCTGTAGAATGGCTGCATATGGGAGAAGAAGAAAAAAGAAAAGCTGCCCAAGAAGCAGCCGAGAAAGCAAAAGAGGCAGCCAAAGAAATAGAAGAAGCAGCTAGACAAGCAGCTGAAGAAGCAAAGAGAAAGCTAGACGAAGAGCTCCAAAAGCAGGAGGCTGAAAGAATAAAGTTGACACAACAGTCAGTTTCTGAAACACCAATAGGGCAGACCCAGGAGGAGGAAAACCCCGAGGTGCAGACCTCTCAGGTACCTACTGCCAGCACTCCTGTGGCCCCTACACTCCAGCTAGTGCCTTTCATCTAGAAAAAGGGAGAAGAAGTCCCTGACTTCGATACTGTCTATTATGATAGGGCCACCAAGAGAATAATGAGGAGGACAGAAAAGAAAGTTGAAGCGAAATATCTATCAGGAAAGATGGTAACAGATACAGCCGTCATGTTGGGGACAGACTGGGATCCTAGGCTCACGATAAGGGCCGGGGCTGCAATGATCGATGCCTCCGAAGATAACATAAACAGGATGATGACTGAACTTGAATCATCTAAGAAAACCACCGCCCAGCTGAAAGATACATTGAGAAAAGAGAGAGAAGAGGGTAACAGACTCAAGAGGAAATACGAATGTATGCAAAGGGAACTGGAATCCTCAAAGGGTGAGGTCCATGCCCTCCAAGTAGAAATACAAGCCAAGGAAACAGTACAGGAATCCCTAGAAAATGTACAACAGGAGGCCTAAGATCTAAAGAGTGATAAGGAATAGTTACTGCAAAGGTATAAGACCTAGAAGAACAGTTAAAGATCCTTATGCAGGCCAACAATTTGCACACCGAAGAGCTGAGAAAGGAACATCAAGAGCAGCTAGCTTCTCTGACTACTGATCTGGAGGCAGCTAGGGAGCAGCAAGTAAATCTGCAGCCATTTAAAGAACATATCCTGGCTCAAAAGGCTAAAATGCTACAACTGCAGACTACTCTGGAAGAAGAAAGGTGTAAAGTCCTTCAGATTGACAGCCGGTTAGAGGAGCTTATGGAAACTTCCTCCTACTTCGTAGATAGGTCCCATGATGTTCTTGAGGTCTTGAATTCTAGAATGGAAAGACTGGAAAGCAATGCAGAAGTTCCAGCAGAGCTACCAGCCAAAGACCAGCAAGCCCTTAAGAGAGATCATGACCTAGTGGAGTTCGCTGTAACCATCGCCGAAGAATTCAAGAAGACCATCAAAAGGACACAGGGAGCATGCTCAGAATACTTCAGAAGGCTCCTTAATACGTACAACCGGTGCCAAACAGAGGCTGAACTCAGACTTGATGAGTTCCTAGACCATAAAACCTTCACAGAAATATTGCACATAAGATACCAGGATGCAGAGGCCAGAACACAACAGCTTAGGGACATTGACGATCAAATTCTGAGAAATGAAGTAGGTCACTCTGCCGTTAGTTTGCAGCTCTTGGAAGATCAGCTCCGACTAAGCCCCGCGAGGATCGAGGCCATGAAGAAACAAGTGGAAAAATTTGAAATCAATATTCAGTTCTTGGAGCCTTGCACCTTTGAAGGCATCGCTGCTGAAGCAGCAGCGTGGAAGAAGTTCTTAGATAGCCAGGCGGGACCCTCCTCATAAAGGACCGGTCAACTTTGTAATAATTTAATAATTTAGTAAAAGCTTTTTGAAAATGAAGCGTTGGGAAAACAAAAGGTTGGGAAACCCAAAGGTCACTTTGGGCCCTTTGGGCAGCTCAACCATTTTACCTTTTTGTATAAAAGTAGGAAGCGTAGAAAGAAAAGGGGCTTTTTTCCCCAGTAAGACTGGTGATGATATATTGTAAGAAGAACTATTTCCTTTTGCAATAAAAAATTACAGTTTACCTGTTGAAAGAAGATCGGTGGGGTTTCAAATGTTTTGCCATGGATAGTCGAAAGATGAACTATTTTGTTTTTCAGCATTGTATCCATGAATCGTGAGATCGTTCTAACTTTACGACCTGTCTTTGTTTAAATGATTTTTGATTTATTTTATGAAATAACCACCATGAGTAATGTATGCTGATCATATAACAATTAGCTATCTGGTTGTTGAAATATCTTTCATTGTTCATGCTTGTAAAAGTAAATGTTAGCTATCTGTAATTGCTTTTATCATGTGTGCACATCCACATTACTCATATATATTAATTACAAGTTGGCTCCCCCAGGATAGAGATAGATAGGTAGATAGGTAGGTAGTTAACTCATCTCATTGCTGCATGTGTGATTCAGATGTAGGTGAGCCTAAGACGAGAGGTAAGAAACTGTGCATCACATTGTGAATGCTCATTGCATCCCTCACCACCCTGCATAATTAGTTAGATACTTTCATTTCACACTTAAGTCAAAAATACAAATTCCGGTGGACCGGGCTGCAACCGGTAAAACTTTGTATTTGTTACTTGACCTATGGTAGCCAGACCGCAAAACCGGACGGATTCCCTACACCAAACAGTCAACGGGCTAGTTGGGAACGTTGATTGGGGAGAATTCCTTTACCGTTGTCGCCTACAAATTTCCAGGCCTCAACAGTTTTGGCGCTAGAAGGAGGGCCGCCAGTAAATGGCTGGCCGTGGAACTTAATTTCCTGAGACGATCCTACCAGCAGATGTTTTGAAGCTTTCGACCTAACCCAATCATTTATAGACTCCGGTGCTATCCTTGAAGAACCGTTTTCCCCAGCATCTTATTCTTTTACCTTTTCTCATGGCTGGTAATCAACCCAACCCTCTGCCGGCATGGAGAGCTAGGTCACCTCTAAACCTAACTCCTCCTTTGCATAACCTGCCTCAAGCCTTTGACAAGCTCTTGCCTAAATTTGACCTTGAGGAAAGGATTGCTGTAGATGATCACCTTCAAAGCTTCTACCTAGCATTAGAAGGGCTAAGGGCTGGGGAGTATGAAGATGTGGTCTGTAGGCTTTTCCCGCACACTCTGAAAGGAGTAGCAACATCTTGGTATTTTGGTCTACCTGCAAACTCCATTCCTGATTGGGACACCTTTGAAGGGGTTTTCAGAAGTAAATATATGGCTAAGAAGACACATGCCTCATTGATGAAAGGGCTTGGTCTGTTAAGAAAAGAGAAGAATGAAAAGGTACGTGGTTTCACTCAAAGATTTTCAATGTATTTAAAAAACTTCTCGGCAGTTGACAGACCTTCAGACAAAGTCCTAATTGAGTATTATACCTCAGCCCTAGGACCTGAGCTAGCCATGTTTGCCAGAATGAAAATCAAGCCTACAATAGTAGAGACTTATGAAGAGGCTGAAAAGGTAGAGGCTGAAAGTGAGAGTATAGAGGATTATCCTGATCCACTTGAAGAGAAGACCACTGTGAGAAGAAGCTCACTGCTGTCTAAATCTAGAGAAGAACAACCACATGATTATCAGGAAATGATGAAAGTGCTTCAGAAACTGTCTAACCGAATAATAGATCTGGAAAAGGAAAGGGACATTCAGAAAACCTATAAGCCCCACTATCCGAAAAAAGAGGATAACAACCAATGGCAAGTCCCACCTCCAAATTTGGCATCAATAAACATAACAGAAGTAGGAGGGGATAATTTCTGTACCTTTCACCAACAACCCCACTCTGAGAAGAAGTGTCCTCAATGGATACATTCAATGACATTGGTGATGAATAAGTTGTTGGACCCAGAATTGACTAGGGACAGTAACAAGGAGGTAGAGGAGAAACAGACTATAAGAAAACCAGAGGATGATACTATGTTCTCATGGAATGGTATTTCATTATTTGACACTGAAGACAATACTCCTAAATCTGAATGCACATCTACAACTAGGAAGGACAAGGTTGTCACAGGCCAAAACAATGCAATAATTTCTAAAATGAACAGTTTGTAGGAAAATGTTAAGAGACTAGACGAGGGAAAAATGCACAAGAACAATACCCTCAACCAGAGGACAGAGCCAATCACTGAGACTGTCAAACCCATAGGAGAACAGACAGTTGTTAGTGGGGAAAACTTTGATGAAACTCAAGAGCTAACAAAGGATATACCTACTCAAAACCAACTAGGGGAAGAGGACCAAGAACCAGGTTGGAAAGAAAACCTTGACACCCCACCTTTTCTTTTGACTCTAGAGATGCTGAATTATAATGTACATAATTGCTTAGTAGACTCTGGAGCAGCAGTGAATGTGATGCCCCTTGAGATTTGTAAAAATATTAATGGACAGCTAGAGTCCACACCTCGTGAAGTAACGCAATTAGATCGCACAGGTGTCAAAGTGGTGGGAGAAATGAAGAATGTCCTCATTCGTTTGGCTGCAAACAACAAGATATGTCAATTTATTGACATTATGGTGGCTGACATACCAAGGGGATATGGGCTCATTCTCAACTGAGATTGGGCTACCAGGTTGAAAGGTTATTTTGCTTCAGATTGGTCTCATTTGTGGTTGCCTCTCAAGGGTACCCCAAATCAGATAAAATTTTTGAGAGAACCATACATGAAGTATACTATCACTAGGCTAGGAGAGGGTAATGAGTCTGCTGATTCTATCCTGGGAAACTATCTGACTGAGCTTAAGCTAGAGCATCACACCTCAAAAGGGGCCAGTTCTATGATGGACACTCAGCCTGAGCTCCTTCAACTCCCTCAGGCTGAAAGAAATGACTGCAGGATTTTAGATATGGTTTCCATTTCAAAAACGACACAGTTAGACCATGGTTAGATAACTCATGTCTAAAATCCAGCCCATCCCTTAGCTCTCTAGTTTAAAGATTTTCAGGAATGGGCGAATTTTTATTTTCTTTTGTACATAAATAAATTGTTTGCTTTCTTAATACTAGATGTTGTTTTCATGCTTTATTGCTTTGATGTTTTCTTTCTTTTGATTATTTGCTTTTCTGCTACTGTCCTTTATTGCTTTGCTAGCTTTTTGGTTGAAATAAAGAGGCAAACTTTTGGTTGCAATGGAAACATCAGGTTTCTTTATTAACTAAAATATTAAGTGAAAGACTATGCTTTAAAGTATAGAATGTCTTCTAGTAGTAGTGTTCCTAATTGTCAATGCATTTATTGAAGTCTTACTTAACCCCTGTAAATAACTCAAAAGTAAAAAGGTTCTGAAGTACTATTTCGAGGCTCCATCCATTTTACATCTTAAATACCCAAGGGAGTGACAGCAAAAGACCCACGGAAAGGAAGCAGAGTGAAACAGTATATCACATATAAATGATCCCATGCCATAAATTAAGAAAAGGCTAAAAGCTATTAAGAGTCAAGACTCCTGAAAGAAACAAGACATATCAAAGCAAAGCTTGAAAAACATTAATCTCAAAGCATAAAATACTAAATGGCCACAAGATCCTCTCCTTCCATGAACTAAAATATGAAATACAGTGTTCACACAAAAGGAAACTATGGGATAGAGGATCCTGAATTAAAATTCAGTAAGAAAGGCATACAGGAGGACTCTTATTTAATGAACTAAAGTTCGAAAGGCACAAAAGTGCAGTTGGCATGGGAACGAGGAACAAAAGGATAATACTGTTACCCTCTATTACAATCCTGTGGTGTCTAAGCTGTAACTACCAAAGGGCAGATAAAATAAACCTCATTTATTTGGCCTCAAAAGAGTTATTTAGACCTGAAACAATGCTGATGTTACCATTCCCCAAGAGGATGGACTTCATTAAATATTTGGAACGCATTATTTGGCTTGCTCAGGAATACAAGTGTCTAGAAGATTTTTTTTTTTTTTTTTTTTTTTTTTCAGACAGTCTTAAGCTGGGGAAAAGTTAAGTCAGAGATCTGGAGTTCACTAGGTAGTCGCCAATTGTTGCAGCTGCAACAATTTCCCAAAATTCTAAAAAATTTTAGGACCCTCCTTTGCTTTGGTTAGCTTGATTTATTGTTTTGATTTGGTCTTTTAGAAAAAAGTTTCTCATGCGGAAGTGGTTCACCACCTGTTTTCATCGAGTCCCTCTAACGCTGGAATTTTTCCTTGTTTTATCAAGTCTTATCGTTAATTTTTGAATACCTTTGAAGCCATTTTAAATCAGAAGTTGTTTAAATTGACTTTCCCGCCGTTGTAGAGGTTTTGCCTTGTCGTTTTCCGTCGTTACGGGTGACTTTTGGTTCTACGTCGGAAGGTATGATTATCTCCTTGTCCGATGTTGCGGACGGATCATCGCTTTGGTTTCCGCCATTGCGGATCAGTTGGGGTTTTAAGTTTCACTTTCTTGCCGATCTGTGTCTTTCAGAGCCTTTTACCATTGCTCCCTTCGCCGTTGCGGACGGGGTTGAGTTTTAGGTTTTTGACGTAGAGTCCTTCGGTTTTGACTTAAGTTTTATGGACGGAGTCTGTGTTACGAGTGTGCGCCGTTGCAGAAGACTTTAAACTTTTGGCTTCCGATCCAGGTTTCCTTCGACGTCCGATCATTGTTTTCTCCTGCCTTGCTCACCGTTGTGGATGGGTTGATGCTAGATCCTGCCGCCGTTGCGGAGGGGTTCGCGATCTTACCTTCCGATTCAGAATAGTTTCTCGTCCGATTTAAAGCCCGTCACACGTGCGAACCATTTTATATATAGGGAGAAGCGAGTTGGACTATTGCATTGTTTGTTTTGTTCGAACTATCGCGATCACTCTGCGCTGTCGACCCCTCGAAGCTCGTGGACCACCGTGCCGATACTCGCATCCAGGTGGCTGTTGAGGAAGCCCGACCACTTTCACCCCGTCGGATATGGCCATGCTAGGTAGGTATTTTCACCCTCTCCTGTTCCTTTCAAAGCATGTTTAAGGTTTGATGTGGTTACGGTGGTTTCTTTCCCCCCGTTAAATGTATGCATATATAATAGGGGGAGGGGGAGATTATTTTGACTGTTAAGCACCAGCATTTGACCTACAGAACATTTTTGGCCCACGGCCTTTGTTTGCAAGCCCCGCGCTTAGTGGATAGAGGCTTGGTGCAGGCGGCCATTACGCCGCCTGTACCTAGCTACCCCATGGGTGATGATGAGTAGCAGAGGGGAGTTTTGTAGTGGGTTGTTCGATGGCATTCGGTTTTCTCCTTGGGTTGAGGTTCTTTTACCCGCATCCTTGGACATTTGTTTCACCACGTCGATTCTGCACACTTTGATTTGAAACCCTAGCTGGTTGGAAGGGGTCCACTGCGTTTTGTAAATCATTAACTTGAGACACCGAGGCGCAGACACTATAGACATCGCTTGTAGCTTTTACCCATTTATCTAGTATAGCAAGATGACAGTAGTCCCCTCAGAAAGTGAAATGGGTAGTCAAGCTAATGTAATTATTTTGCCACAAACGGCATGGTTCCTCATTGATTTCGTGCCTGCTAAGATATATGTTGTAAGATGTTGGTATTGAAAGCATAGGGGACCTTCACAGTCATACCACATATAACCATGTTTGAATATTTCTATTGTTGATATGTACAGGCTAAACTCGTGAGCACTGCACATTGCATTTTAGTGGACCTAATGGTTAAGGCAATTTTTTGGGATGCACATACATGCATTTGTTTCTTTACCTGCTAGCACATTTAACACATGAGAATTGCACAATGCATATGGATGTAGTTTGTTGCAGTTTAAAGATGTTCGTGGGGGGTTTAATTTCATACAGTAATGTTGCATCTTATAGACAAAAGATACTAAAAAATGTGCATTTGGTTACAATAAGCCTGTTAGTCAAGTCAGTTAGGTTATGCAGGCTTGCATCTTAGTTTCATTGACTAGTTGCTGTCATGATATACATAGGAAGAGTAAATCCTGCACATTTTCATATAAAGGTTTGCATATTGTATTTCTCAATATGACAATGTTATATATGGCAGGAAGAATTCGAATCCATCATGTCCAAAAGGCAGAAGAAGAAGGCCCCTATGGTCGAAGAACAACCAGAGGTAGAGGTCGTCACAAAGACTGAATACATATATGAAGACACCCAATGTGTTTCTGGTGTTGAACCTGAGTACAAATGGGGTGATATATATAGATTAATTTCCCGCAGGGAGGTCCCCGATATGGGTCTCGAAGAAGAACCCATCTATGCTAACATAGAGAAATCTTCTATTATGAAAGTTGCCACCACGCCAGAGCTGTTCCCATGCTCTGAGGTAATTAGATGGATTTTGCCCCATGCAGATATAAACACAATGATCATAGGAAATGTTGAAGGCCAGGGAAATGCTGCATTTAGCCCAGGATATGTGGCGTTGGCTTATCACCTGCCAGAACCTCAAATCTTTCTATCTGATGATTGGCTGGATAACGTTAGAATGGACTCGGTAGAAACTTTTAAGAAAATGCTCTTGCAGGGAAAGCTTTATCGATACATAGAAACCGGTGAGTATGATACAGTGAGCTTGAGGGCTCCTTACAGATTTATAGCTCTGATGCTTAATAGGATCTTTGGGAGAGGCCATGGCAGACTCTTCAAATTTGAATGGATACCCATTATGTTTCATGTGGCAACCCAAGGAATAGTCTTCAATTGGGCCAGCCTTGTATCAAGTAGTATTTCTTCTTGCCTGGCTGTAGCCTTGGGAGGAGGAGAAGCCCAGAAAAAATCTGAATTCTATATGAGTTCAATGTTGATAGACTGCATACTGTGCAACCAGCCTTTCCCCGGTCTCAAGTGAATCTGGGACAGGGGAAGGATGCATGTGTATGCCGCTTATAGACCATTGTGGGCTCACCAGTACCATAGCCATTACAGGGAGGTCTGCGAGCAATTCATTATGCCAGTCTACACACTCATCTTCCGGAAGGAATGTGACTGTATGTCAGAGGAGGCCATGCAGGTAATAGAAGAACATGCAGACTATTTCCTGACTGAGAATGGCATGTATATCAGAATGTTTGGTGGCACGAAATGCCCCTTACTGCTTCCCAAATACGCAACGGATTATATTATTCACAAAGAGGCAGTCAGGTAGGTGTTCATTGATGGAATAGGTAATTACCTATTTGAACAGAAGAAGACCGCATACCCTCCTTTGCCATTCAAGCTAGGTAGCTACAAATTCGCCAAGGTGAAACAAGCTGCTGAATTCATAGAGGAATTGGGGAAGTTCCATTTTGGTGAGATGCCTTACCGAAGGAATGATACTCACGGTAGAGTGGCAGAGCATTGTAAGGAACACAAAGTACATTTTGAGTATACTCACCACTTTGATAAGGAAGAATCTGTCTTCCGAAGTGCCCCTAACCTGACAGCTCTAAGAAGAAGATTCAAGCCAAAGAACCCCACCAAAGGTGGAAAAGGGGCTGAGCAAGCCAAAGCTGAGCAAGCCAGAGCTGAAGAAGAGGCCAAGAGGAGACAGGAGGAGGCCCAGAAGCTAGCACAGGAAGCTGTAGAATGGATGTAGATGGGAGAAGAATAAAAAAGAAAAAATTCCCAAGAAGCAGCCGAGAAAGCAAAAGAGGCAGCCAAAGAAATAGAAGAAGCAGCTAGACAGGCAGCTGAAGAAGCAAAGAGAAAGCTAGATGAAGAGCTCCAAAAGCAGGAGGCTGAAAGAATAAAGTTGACACAATAGTCAGTTTCTGAAACACCAACAGGGCAGAACCAGGAGGAGGAAAACCCCGAGGTGCAGACCTCTCAAGTACCTACTGCCAGCACTCCTGTGGCCCCTACGCTCCAGCTAGTGCCTTTCATCTAGAAAAAGAGAGAAGAAGTCCTTGACTTCAATACTTTCTATTATGATAGGGTCACCAAGAGAATAATGAGGAGGACAGAAAAGAAAGTTGAAGCGAAAGATCTATCAGGAAAGATGGTAATAGAAACAACCGTCATGTTGGGGACAGATCGGGATCCTAGGCTCACGATAAGGGTCGGGGCTGCAATGATCGATGCCTCCGAAGATAACATAAACAGGATGATGACTGAACTTGAGTCATCTAAGAAAACCTCCGCCCAGCTGAAAGATACACTGAGAAAAGAGAGAGAAGAGGGTAACAGACTCAAGAGGAAATATGAATGTATGCAAAGGGAACTGGAATCCTCAAAGGATGAGGTCCATGCCCTCCAAGTAGAAATACAAGCCAAGGAAACAGTACAGGAATCCCTAGAAAATGTACAACAGGAGGCCTAAGATCTAAAGAGTGATAAGGAACAGTTACTGGCAAAGGTGGAAGACCTAGAAGAACAGTTAAAGATCCTTATGCAGGCCAACGATTCGCACACCCAAGAGTTGAGAAAGGAACATCAAGAGCAACGAGCTTCTCTGACTGCTGATCTGGAGGCAGCTAGGAAACAACAAGTAAATTTGCAGCCATTTAAAGAACATATCTTGGCTCAAAAGGCTAAAATGCTACAACTGCAGACTGCTCTGGAAGAAGAAAGGTGCAAAGTCCTTCAGATTGACAGCCGGTTAGAGGAGATTATGGAAACTTCCTCCTACTTCATAGATAGGTCCCAGGATGTTCTTGAGGTCTTGAATGCCAGAATGGCAAGACTGGAAAGCAATGCAGAAGTTCCAGCAGAGCTACCAGCCAAAGACTAGCAAGCCCTCAAGAGAGATCATGACCTAGTGGAGTTCGCTGTAACCACCGCCGAAGACTTCAAGAAGACCATCAAAAGGACACAGGGAGCATGCTCAAAATACTTCAGAAGGATCCTTAATACGTACAACCGGTGTCAGACAGAGGCTGAACTCAGACTTGATGAGTTCCCAGACCATAAAACCTTCACAGAAATATTGCACAGAAGATACCAGGATGCAGAGGCCAGAACACAACAGCTTAGGGCCATTGACGATCAAATTCTGAGAAATGAAGTTGGTCACTCAGTCGTTAGTTTGCAGGTCTTGGAAGATCAGCTCCGACTAAGCCCCGCGAGGATCAAGGCCATGAAGAAACAAGTGGAAAAATTTGAAATCAATATTCATTTCCTGGAGCCTTGCACCTTTGAAGGCATCGCTGCTGAAGCAGCAGCGTGGAAGAAGTTCTTGGATAGCCAGGCGAGACCCTCCTCATAAAGGGCCGGTCAACTTTGTAATAATTTAATAATTTTGTAAAATCTTTTTGAAAATGAAGCGTTGGGAAAACAAAAGGTTGGGAAGCCCAAAGGTCACTTTGGGCAGCCCAACCATTTTACCTTTTTGTATAAAAGTAGGAAGCGTAGAAAGAAAAGGGGCTTTTTTCCCCAGTAAGACTGGTGATGATATATTGTAAGAAGAACTATTTCCTTTTGCAATAAAAAATTATAGTTTGCCTGTTGAAAGAAGATCGGTGGGGTTTCAAATGTTTTTCCATGGATAGTCGAAAGATGAACTATTTTGTTTTTCAGCATTGTATCCATGAATTGTGAGATCGTTCTAACTTTACGACCTATGTCTTTGTTTAAATGATTTCTGATTTATTTTATGAAATAACCACCATGAGTAATGTATGCTGATCATATAACAATTAGCTATCTGGTTGTTGAAATATCTTTCATTGTTCATGCTTGTAAAAGTAAATGTCAGCTATCTGTAATTGCTTTTATCATGTGTGCACATCCACATTACTCATATATATTAATTACAAGTTGGCTCCCTGGGGATAGATAGATAGATAGGTAGATAGGTAGGTAGTTAACTCATCTCATTGTTGCATGTGTGATTCAGATGTAGGTGATCCTAAGACGAGAGGTAAGAAATTGCTCATCACATTGTGAATGCTCATTGCATCCCTCACCACCCTGCATAATTAGTTAGATACTTGCATTTCACACTTAAGACAAAAACACAAATTCTAGTGGACCGAGCCGCAACCGGTAAAACCTTGTATTTGTTACTTGACCTATGGTAGCCGGACCGCAAAACCGGACGGATTCCCTACACCAAACAGTCAACCGGCTAGTTGGGAACGTTGATTGGGGAGAATCCCTTTACTGTTGTCGCCTCCGAATTTCCAGGCCTCAACAGAACCATTCAGACTAGAGGAACAACTCCTGTCCGCAGGAGGTGCAAAATTCCTAGCTACAAATCTGGCGACTCTGCTGGGGAAGAGCTTCAACTGATCTAATATTCCTTAGTCTTTTCAAAACCACTTGTCTGAAATTCAAGCTCCCATTCTTCATCAGTTCAATCATATCCACTAGATGATCTAGATGTTGTTGGTTTGGTATCTTCAAATCTCACTTTTCTGACTTTATGTGCTCTTAAATACTGTTAATTCATGATTGAAATGTCAGTTGCATAGTGATCTGACTTTGATTTTTCACCATCTTTTTTTTTTGGACATCTACAGGGAACCAAATATTCACAGTGGGAAATAAGTGGTGCCACTTCCTGAACTCAGTTAGCAGGAAGCGGTGCCACCACCTATGATCAGCAATCAAGAAGAGGTGCTCAACCATAACTACTTTGTCATTTTGGAAGCGGTGCCAGGTAGGTCTTTCCATACTTGTGTTTTCAAAGTTTTTTGCAAAAAATTTGGTTGAGTTGCTTTTAGTTCTGAGTGTCTAGGTTTGTATTAAAGAGATCTGAGTGCTTGAATGTCAAATTTGATGTGGTAAAAGACTTATTTTGTTGAAATCAAAGAGCTAGGATAGATTCATCTTTTCATTAGCTTGTATGCTTGTTTTGAGTTTTTTGAAAGGAGTGTTGTTTGAGAGCTTAGCATTAGTTAGATCTCAGTCTTATTGGTAGATAAATATGAAAAGAAAGACTTGCTTGATTGGTTTCTTGTTTTCATTTTTCATTAAAATTTTGTGAAGGACTTCTTTTTGCTTTGAAAAAAGATTTTTTTTTGTTGAGACTTGTTTATATTTTTGTTGGAGGACGAATTATTGGACCTCTAATTAGCCTCATTAGCTTTTAGATCTCCATCTTTATTCTCTTTCTTTTTACATGTTGATCTCATCAAAAGAAAAGTATTAGTGGTTTTAAGTTAGATCTTTCTAGTTTGAAAAGAAAAATTGAAAAAGTATTGATTATACCTTCGAGTGTGTTTTGTATTTCTTCTTAGAAAAAGAGATCTTAACCTATTTTGCTTGCTTTCAAAAACAATTTGAAGTTTGGTTCTTGTTCTCTTTCTTGAAAAAAATTTGGTTTAGTGTAGTTGTTTGGGAAAAATTTTGGTTTCAAAACGAAAATTGAAAAATACTCTCTCCTTCCGATAGGTAGCCTATGTCTTGAAAAGTAAAGTGAAAATATCTACATTTCATAATTGCATGGATTTACATTTCTATCAAAATTCCATGCATTCACCTAACTATTGAAGTTAAAATTAATGGTAGTTATAGGTCTAAAATTGTATAGAAATTTGAGTGATAAGTTAATGACGTGTTCGGGCATCGTAAAACATAGGAGTTGTCATTATCCTCTTGCACTACAACCCCGGACTCACACAGTTCTTCCACGTATCGTCGGTATATCGAAGGAACTTTCACGTACACTTGAGGTATATAGAAAGGTACTTCACGTACTCGATTGTATATTAGAAGACCCCTTGTGGACAATTGTGCATTAGATAACACTACTACCGATTTGAGCTCCCACATACCTTGAGTATATCGGGAGACCCTACTAGGATTCCTTGTCCAACTGAGAAAAACCCTTTGGTCGTCTTGTTTGGAGCAATACACCGATAAAAACACTCGGGGAGATTACTACGCACATACCTTCAATATATCGTGAGTTGCACCTTCTTGATCACAATCCTAGTGAGAGATCGACAATTTTGAGCTCATCCTATCACTTAAGTTTGCTTGTGGCCTGTAGCTTGAGTAGGAGAAGACTTTGTGTGTTTTTTCTTAGTTTTGAGACCCTAGGTTAGGTTTTAGTGGCTTTTACAATCTGGGTGAGTTTCAGTTTAGACGATCTAGAATAAACCAGGGCTTACCACCCGACTTTCCACCTACAACAGGGGAAGGCCCAATGGAAGCCACGGACCAAGGAGATGCAACTAGATCCCTTGGGGGGGGAATCTAGTTGTAGAAAGTGGAGACCAATTCAGTTCTTATGTTACTCCCTTGGTACAACAGTCTCATGCAAGCGACACTTCTTTTCATTCTTCGTTGGAAGGTCGAAATGATACTATAATTGAATTTGAGTACGACCCTGATGCTCCTTTTTGGAGAACCTCTATGGGTCAAGCCATTTATGAATTTGGGGTTATTAGAACCTCTTTTGAAAAACCTCCTCTGAATGAGGAGTCATATAGAAGAATTCAAGAGTCACTCAGGCGTGCTCATAATTTTCAAGAGAAGATGGACATGGTTTTGGATACCCCTTTACCTCGTAAAGAACCTATGTCAACTCTTTTACCCCATTTGACAGAACCATGGCATGCTGGATATAGTCCTCTTTTCGATGATGCTCCATCTCATGGCTTGTCTCCTTGTGATCCATGTCAAACGTCCAACACTATTGTTTTAAATCCTAGGTCTATTGCTAGTCCTCCTGCACCCTCTATAGCTGGGGGGGAATCCTCAGCTCAAGTGGTGTTTGTACCTTCTAACACTGGGGGGAAGCCCCCAACGTGACCTATGTTGTCAGTTAGTGGAGTTGTTAGTAGTACTAGGAAGACCTCTACTGCAACGAAATCTATAGTGTATGTTCCTCCTACCCACACCAATATGGTAAATCCTCCATTGAGTTTAGGCCAACCCTTAGGGGCACAACCTGTAGTTAACTAGCATTCTTAGGGTTATGGTTACCCAGCAAATCAATTACCTATAGTAAACAAGAATTATCCACCTACATCTACAAGAACTATTTATTCTAGAATCCCTTACCCAGGAAACACATTTACACATTGGGGGAAATCTAACTTGTCTTACATGTCGACAATGGGGGGAATTCCTATTATTACTGCAGGAGGTGCTGGAGGACCACTAGGAGGAGGTCCACCTGGTGGAGGCCCACCTGGTGGAGGTCCACCTTATGGAGAAACACCACCCGTGGGGCCACCACCTGAAGGCCCACCACCTGGAGGACCACCACCTGGGGGGCCACCACCTAGAGGCCCACTACCTGGAGGTCCACATTTTAGGGTTCCATCACCTATAGGTCCACCTTCTGGAGGACCACCACCTAGGGGACCACCACCTAACGAACCAATTCCTGGAGGCCCGCCTCCTGGGGAGCCACCTCTTGGGGGGGAACCTCCTTCAAGCAGATCTTCGGGAGGCTCATCATCTAATCAACCAAATCAACAACCCATATATTAGTCAACTTATGCTCCTACTAGTACAGATATGCCTTATCAATATTATCAGTATGTGGAACCTAATCAACAATTACCTTTCTTGGAAAATTTGGACTTACCTGATTAGTCCAAGTTGATAAACAATCCCATTCGACACAACCTTCCATGGCATGCTATTCCGGTAAAATTGCCATTAGACATTCCTAAGTTTGATGGAAAGCAGGGAGATGATCCCAACAATCACGTTATGACCTTCCATCTATGGTGTTCCTCGAACTCTTTGATGGATGATTCTGTTCATTTAAGGCTCTTCTAGCGCACATTGACCAACACGGCTGCGAAGTGGTACATTGAAATTCCACAAGATTAGTTTGTGGATTTTAGCTCTCTGTCAACTATTTTCCTTACACACTTTCAACTATTGATTTGTTGTGCAGATACGGATATTTTAACTTCAATCCATTAGAATACCTCCATGCACATATCGCACCATATCCATGAATGGAGAAGGCGGAGAAGACTTATTAAAGCTCCCATCCCAGACCAACTACTAGCTGATTGGTTCACTAAGTATCTGTTGCCTCCTATCTCTCAATATGTCACTATGGGTGGTGTTGTTACTGAAGAGAAGGCTATCAATCACACTTAGTATCTATATTTGGTCTATTCCCAATCTGGAACACTGTATGAATTGATTCCGCAAGCTCCTCGCCCTCGCACAGATCCCGCTAAACCACTAGCAGAAACTCTTGTTGATGGGGTGGTTGGTTCAATCTAGCTCTCATCAACAGCTAAAAATACCAAGCAACCAAATGCTTCTACCATTGCTCCTTCGAATACGAATATTTTCGCTGAGATAAATGCTATTGAAAGTTCACAGGCACCCAACAATAAGAAAAAGGGAAAAGGTAAAAACAAGAGACCTGGAAACCAACAGGAGAATACTAAACCAATGACCAATGAGAATGATAAAGGGAAGAGGAAAGCCAAATATTCATGTTTATTGTGTGGAGGAGATCACTTCACGAAAGAATGTCCTCATCGTGACGAGATTAGAAAATTTTTGAAGAGTAATCCTGCACCAACATTTCTTACTTATCCTTTTCCCTCTCAACAACAACTGATAGATCACATGTCTAATCAGGGGCCTCCAATTCCACGGAAGAAATCATAATGATGTCTTACAAGTCCATCAATTTGAGTACTCGTAGTCAATCATATTACAAGACAATAGGGAAGAAGGATGAAAATCTTTCTTCTGACAAAGTTCCTTCTACTAGTTCTCCTCCATCTTCATCTAATGGCCCTCTCGTGATAAAAAAACCTAATCTTGATTTAATTTTATGACCACCAAAGGCTACCCTTAGGAAGTCTATTTTCAATCCCAATGCTCGAGCTGCAAAATTCTATAATGTTGTTGAATATTTAGCTCAATCACCTTGTGTGATGTCTACCCTTGAGGTACTCCAGAGTTGTCCAATGCACTGTAAAAACTTTCTAACATCTTTGGGGGCATTAGACCCAGATAATACCAAATTGATTCATTTAAACATAGAGAAATTTAAATCTAGGTTTCCTCACCAACTCACATTTCAGATTGCCTCTAAAGTAGTTGGGATAAAGGTCCATCAGACCATCCTGGATGAGGGAGCTTCGACCTTAGTCTTGTCTATAGCCTGTTGGAGAGCCATTGGTTCTCCTGAGGTTATGAAATCACCTACTACCTTAAAAGGTTTTGATGGATGGGGTTTCGAGCCCCATGGTCTATTGCCAGTTGAGCTTGGGGGAAAGACTGTTTCCATTCAGGTGGAAGTGGTCGATTCCCCGTTAGATTACAATCTTCTATTGGGGAGGAATTGGTTTTATGCTATGACCGCTATCGCTTTGACAGTATTTAGAACTCTCCAATTTCCACATATGGGGAATATTATGACTATTGATCAACTTGAATATTGTATGTCATATGTTACAACCCCAATGACGAATAACATCCCTATGCTAGGTCATTCCCCTCCTCCTTATCAGTAAATTGGGATAGGTATGCTGAAAGACTTCATCCTTATGGGTGTGTTTCTTTCAGTCTTCCTAGTACAAAAGTGGCGACAGTAAATATGATTTCCAAAACTGGGTATAGCACCAAGGGAAAATAAATTGTTGAGTCATCCTCCCTTGGCCAGCATGAAGCAATGTACGATTCTATCCAATCCATTTTTGATGACCATGTTGATGACCTTCATATTGTGGCTTTGGATCCTTACCACCTACCTTATTGGTTGGAACCCTCTCTTCCCACTCTAGATTATTTCATACAGAATTTTCCTTCGGATGAGTCCATCATGGAGATCATGAGTGAGAGTGAACCCATATGGGAAGATCATCATCATCGGTCTTCTTTTCTTCCCAACGCCACTTCGGTGGGTTTTGACCTTGAATCACTTATCATTATTGATATTTTCACCCATCTGTAAACACCTATATTGTTGAAAAATACTAAATTTGAAGGAAATATATGCTATATCACCAAAACTACCCCAATTGACATATCAGTCAAACCTAGAACCATTGAGCATGTTCACGTAGAGCAGAACTTCTCAACGGAAGAAACTGAAGCATATATAGCATTATTCAAAGAATTTTGAGATATTTTTTCCTAGACTTATGAAGAGATGTCTGGGATAGAACCGTCTATCATGGTTCATGAAATTAAAACCTATCCCATAGCAAAACCTGTTAGGCAGAAATTACGTCAAGTCCATCCCCGGAAGGCTACAACTATTAAAGATGAAGTAGAAAAAATTCTGAAGGTGGGATTTATTTATCCTGTACCCTTGAATGAATGGGTATCTAACATTGTCCCTGTGAAAAAAAATCAAAGCACCATTAGAGTCTATATAAATTTTTGAGACCTAAACAAAGCTTGTCCTAAGGACAATTTCCCAACTTTACATATTGATCAGATTATCAACAACTATGCTGGAAGTGTCATCTTCTCGTTCATGGATGGATTTTCTGGATACAATTAGATTGAGATATTTGCCATCGATCAACACAAAACGACATTTATATGCCCATGGGGAACCTTTTCCTATAGGAAGTTACCTTTTGGCATCAAGAACGTTGGAGCTACATTCCAGTGTGCCATGTTTTATGCATTTCACACTATTAAGAATGACATGGAGCTGTACCTTGATGATCTCCAAACGCATTCACAATAACGGGAAGACCACCTTTGGAATCTTAGAGACATTTTTCTGAGATGTCGTCTTTATAACATATGGCTCAATCCACACAAATGTGTTTTTTGCGTTGATACAAGACGTCTCCTTGGCTTTGTGGTTTCTAAGGATGGCATCCAGATTGATCCACTGAATATTGATTCTATATTGGCCCTACCTGCCCCAACCAACATTGTTGAGCTCCAAATTTTGCAAGGGAGGAAAACTTTCTCCGCCATTTCATTTTCCATTTCGCTGAGAAAGAAAACGGTTATATGTGTCTCCTGAAGAAGAACACTCCATTCTTCTGGTATGACCAGGTCCAACAAGCCTTTGATAATCTCAAACATGTCCTGACTCATTCACCTGTGATACACTCCCTGGATTATTCAAAGGATTTTCTCTTATATGTTGCTGCCTCCACTACTACCACTGGAATGGTTTTAGCACAGGAAGATCCGAATAGTCAGGAGCACGTGATATATTATGCCAGTAAGAATCTGGTCGATTCTGAAACCCGATACTCGCATGTGGAGAAGTTAGCATTGGCTATAGTCATTGTTGTCAATAAATTTTGTCATTACATATTGCTTCGCACTACCATGGTACTTGCAGATCAGAGTCCTATATATTGCATCTTGACTCGTTAGGTGCTAGGGGGAAAATATTCCCGTTGGATTGTCATCTTATAGGAATTCAACCTCGAGTTTTCCAAGGCCACTTCAAAGAAATCCTTGGTCTTTGCAGAGTTGATGTGTGACCTTCCTTGTGCTTTAATGGATACTGAGCCCATTGATTCATTTCCTGATGAGTTCCTGTTCTTGATAAGCATAACCAATCCATGCTATGGAGACTTAATCATTTATCTCCAAACTCAAATATTTGAGCCCAATATATCCTGTGATGATCATCGTTGTATCCATCACCACACAAAGTAATACCTTATCTTAAATGATACATTGTATAGATGTGGTATTGATTCCCTTCTCGAACGATGCCTTATAGATAAAGAGGCTGAACAGGTCCTTAATGATTTCCACTCTGGAGCATGTGGCGGTCATCTTTCTGGGATGGCTACAACCCAGAAAATCCTTCATGTTGGCTATTTCTGGCCTTCAATATTCAAAGACTGTCATGAGGATGTTAAGAAATGCACACCCTGCCAACATTTTTATCTGAAAAAGTGCACCCATCCTGCTCCTTTACACCCCATCATTACAGTTGGCCCTTTTTCCAAGTGGGTTATTGATTTTATGCATTGTAAGCCTACCTCAGCTGGGGGGCATGGTTACATCATCATAGCCATTGATTATTTCACAAAATGGGTTGAGGCCATTCCTACATATGCAAAGGATGGTAAGACTTTCTCCCTCTTCTTATTTGATCACTTTATAGCTAGGTTTGGATTCCCATAGTTTATAGTCACTAACCACGGATCACATTTCCGGAATCAGATGATGACCGAGTTAAGTACCAAACTGGGTTTTCTCCATGAAAACTCAACTCCTTACTATCTTTAGGATAATGGGCAAGTCGAGGCCATTAACAAAGTTTTAAAAACTATGCTGTAGAGGATGGTTGGAGATCATAAATCTAATTGGCACCCGACTCTCTTTTCTTCTCTTTGGGCTTACAGGACTTCGGTAAAAACAACGACTGGTTTCACACTGTTTCACTTAGTTTATGGACTAGAAGTTGTCCTTCCTATCCAATGCCATATTTTTGCCACTAAAAATTGTGGTAGAAATTCTATCAAATACTTCCACTCAGGAAGAAATATTTCTATACCTAACCAATCTTAACGAAACTAGAAGAGATGTTGCCTTCGCCAATGAGGCACATAAGAAACATGTCAAGTCCCAATAAGATAAATATGTTCAATCTCATGTTTTTAATGAAGGTGACCTAGTTCTGACCTATGATCAAAGACACAATAAACTAGGTAAAGGGGATTTTGAGTCAATGTGGTATGATCCCTTTGTCATCAACAAAGTTTTAGAGAAAGGAGCTTATGAGCTCGTGGATTACGACGGGATACCCTTCAGGCAACCTCACAATGGGTTGTACGTGAAGAGATACTATGCTTAAATTATTCTTTGTGTGGTACCTTGTATATATGTATATTTTGGCTTTCAGTGTGTTGTATCTTGAGTCAGTATGGTGTTGATTTTAGTGTCCAAACTGTTTATACCATGTTTTGGTGATCCGGCGGATTATTCCTCTTCAAAGTTTACACTGATCCAATATGGTACAATGGTTCAACGCAATGGCGGAAGCATAAATGACATCGAACAGTGGAAACACATCTCCTTCCGCAACATCAGAGCAATAAGACAATAAGGAGCTGCAATGGCAGAAACTTAAATGACATCGGGCGGCGGAAACACATCTCCTTCCACAACGTCGGAGCAATAGCAGAATGGGAGCCGCAATGGCTGAGGTATAAATGATATCACAGTCCGCAACGGGCACAATCTCAATTGAAAGGATAACACTTTTAGCAGCCACAACGGCAGAAGCCCGAGACTTACGGAGCCGCGCAAACAACGACATGAGGATTGAAAAGTCAAGGCGAAAATCGAGAGACTTGGTCATCTGCCATCCGCAACTATGGAAACCAAAGTAACAAATCGTTCCGAATCAGAAAAAAAAACCAAATGACAGCCGATTGAGACAGAGTTCATCGGAAGAAAATAACGGAGCTCGTTGCTTATCACTTTTTCGCAATAGCGGAAGCATAGATGACTAAAAATTTCAGAAGTTTTGTTCACATATGGTTCCATTTTGGCACAGCCCTGTTATATACATGTAACATTATCACGAAGGTTAGATCCTTGGCATGGCGGGAATAACTCCCATGTGGAACACTATGATGTGGCAGGATCTTTCATTTCAGTTTGGCAAAGCTTTTCTTGGCAGTTATAACATTTGATCCGTCGCCACAGTTGGGATAACGCTGAAAGACATATGAACAGCCTGAGGCAACGGTTTCAGAAAGATGAAACCAACCTGTTATGATGAATGAGTTGGAATTTGGCAGGAGAATGTGAACAATCACATTTTTAACGTTTTGACTCATTGGTATCTGCTTAAATGGGGGGTTCGTTCAGAACGCAGTACATCGTTTCTCTGTTATGCGAAGCTTTGAGAATTTCCTGTAAAGTGTTTCGATGTTGTTACTGTGGAGGTCAACATTCTCTGTCATACTTTGGATTTCTTTGCCCTACGAAGGCCAATTGTAATTTCCAGAGAAAGGTCTTAAAGACTTCGTACAACATTCTGTTTACAGTTGTTGAAGTTGTTTCCAGAACCATTGTGTACCATTGTTAAGAGATTAATTGGATTGGTACCCATTGGAGAGGGACCCGGAGACGTAGCCTAGTGGAGGGGGTGAACTCCGTTATCAACTTCTGTTTGTGACTCTCTGATTCTGTGTTCTTCTTTATCTCTGTTTATCAGTGTTGTTTTTCATTCCTGTTCTGAGCATTTCATTGCTGTTAATGCTCTTCCCTTAATTAACCTGTTAAATCCATTCTTTCAAACAAAACTTTTAATGCACTCAAGTCGAGGTCCCACGAATCATATTATGGTATCATAGCAGGTTGACTGTTGTGCAAGTTTGTGAATGCTTACCAAGTCCAGGTCAAAGGTTGGTGAAGGAGAACTAGTTGAAGGAGATCCTGAGATTGGCTCCAGGAGAACATTCTCAAGAACCATGTCTTCTCCACGAGGGGAAGAAGAAGGACATACCGAACGGGAAAAACCTGTTATTTCTGAAACTGAGTTTCTGGAGGCTTTTATGAGCATGAAATCCATGATGGAAATTCTACTCAATGAGCGAGCATAAAGGAAGAAGAAAGAAGAAGGATCTTCATCCAAAGATGCAGAAGTGAAGCAGGAAGAAAAGGGTAAAGGAGTAGGAGGTGATGGTAATCCTCCTGATACTAACCAAATTTTCTCTTCTTCTCATACTTCTCATTCAAATAATGCAAGTCCTAATATGCCTTATTTCAAATTGGATGTAAAATTTGAATTACCTATTTATAATGGAGAGTTAGATGCTGAAAAATTAGACAATTCGATCAAGCAGCTTGAAGTATATTACAGGGTGCAAGGCATTAATGATGACCCTTCCAGGATTCAATTGGCCACTTTGAGGATGAGTGCAATGGCTCTTACTTGGTGGGAGAGCAAGATTCAGCAAGATCTTCAAAATAATGGTAAAATTATTTCAGTTTGGAATGAATTCATCGAAGTATTAAGAAAGCAATTTTATCCTTTAGGTCACATGCAACAATTAACCATGAACTGGCAAATGTTTAGACAAGCTAAAGGACAAAGCATTCAAGATTATACTCATGAATTTAGAAATAGGGCTATTGCATTGAATGTTTCATTAGATACATAGGAAACTCTTCTTAAGTACATTGGTGGCATGCATTCTTATTTGAAACATACTTTGTTGATGTTTAACCCCAGTAATTTGGATGATGTCTGTGTTCAAGCTACCCATTTAGAAGCCAGGGGTAAGCATACTAATGATACTTTTGTGAATAAGTCATCTAAATTTGACAGCAAATCGAAAGGTCAAGATAAGGGGAAAAAGAAGATGGCTACTATTAAGAAAGAGGGTGAAAAGCCTACGTGTTTGCATTGTCAGAAGGGACATGATGTCTCTAAGTGTTGGAAACTTCATCCGGAGTTAAGGCCAAATAAGTACGGAGGAAACAAAGACAAAGGAAAAGCAAAAGCTACTGCCGCAGTTGTTCAAGACTTGGGATCTGACTCAGGTGATGAAACAAAGGTTACCGCTGTCGGAATCTAGGGTAAGGATAAAAGTATCTCACTTCCCATTGATACACAACCAAGTTCTAGTGCAAGTACAAGTCTACCACCTACTTCTAAGAAAAATGATAAAGATATAAGTGCACTGTTTCATGTTCGTGTCATTACAAATCACACAAAGATTGATACATTGTTTGATAGTGGTTCACAAGTAAATCTGATATCATATCATGAATCATCCAGATAGCAAATCTTCCTCTCTAGCAGGGTTCGACTCTTGGCCTCGAAGCTGGAAAACAGAGAAACTACAACACCGTCATTACCGAATAATCTATAAGAACATACTCTATAATTTAACCATGAAGATACAAGGGAAGGTAATTTATTTATCCAAATACTGTCGAGAAACTTAACAACAAGTATGCCTTAGTTAATAATGACCATGATAGCTTATTACAGTTGTGCCTCCCTAAAATTTTGTTAAGAAGAATAAAAAAATATATGAATATATTAAATGTTGTTTCAACAAAATGAACCAGATGAAATGTAAGGACTTTAACCACGATTTTGGATACAATAAATAAAATTTTAACCCATACAACCCTCTCGGATCAACAAAGCTGAGAAATACGTTTAACTATATTGAATAGCAACTGTATAAATATTTTGTTATATATCTTTCCATGAAGGTAACAAATTACAAAAAAAAAATTGCTACAGAAGGTCGAGACTTTAGAGAATCCTTTTTTCCCAACACAAATAACAAGATTAGAGGCTCACGACCACTTTAATAAGATAACCAGTCCAAACCCAGGTGGATCAGATCTTGCTTACAGTCTGTAATACAAAGATAACCTTCCAAAATGCAAAATGGAAGTTTAATAAACCTCACTCTGTTCATTTAGAAATTAACAAGGTTCTTATTAACAAATTTTTTAGATGGAGATATATTATCCAAATCCCTACGAGTCATGTTGTTTTATAAAAGCTTCAAAACCTTCAAAGATGCCAGGGTAATATAACGTTCGCAACAGTCTCACTCTTTAAATTAAACGAAATTTTAATATATAAGAATAATGCAAGTTTGATTTCCATATCGACTGAGAATAAAGAGAACCAACACCATAAATAATTATTGCAGGACCATCTCTTCCAAGAGTTGTGCGAAGGAGTGAGAAAGGTATTATGAGTAATGGTGAAGAATGGCAGCTAGTTTTGATTTCCATTCCCGATTTTTGCACCTGTAATGGAAGTTAAGCCGTGAATACAAAAAGATAGTTGAATAAGAAAAATGGTCTTATTTGTGTGTAGTATAAAGACTGCTAGTGTAAAGAAAACTTGCCAATTGGTACTTCAAGAACCAAAACCACCCAAGTATCAGCAGAACAAGAGTTTTGAACTATCTCTATGAACAAACAATCTGGAAAGGTACGGGTGACTGGGTTCAAAGCCCCTCCATCTCTATTGAATAAGGAGGAATGTTTTTCAGAGCCAAACTATCCAGGAGAAATAGGTAGAATGGAATGTGAAGAAGAGAACAAAACAATAATTCCATCAATGGATTGGCATGGTTGTCAAAGAACATTAAAAACTTAGGGTTTTTACAACACCTGAATTGCAGACAGCTGGAATGCACTTACTAATCACATGACTCAATCTATAGCAAATCTAAATTTGTCCTTACCTTCGGATATCGGATTTATGTTGACTGTACAACACACTGAAAACTTAACGTTAGCCTTATTACCACCTTGGAGTTTGAAGCCTAGTTTTAATTTCTTAATAAATTTTAATTGGCTCGTATGATAACCTTACTATCCTTAGGGTATAATTTATCCACCTTGATAAAATAGATAACATACCTCAATGGAGCTTGGGACTTTTAAGTATTTTGCATTCTGGATTATAAGCTAGAGACCTTAGGAATGTTTGGTATTGGAACCAGTACAAAGGTTGTTATTTAAATGACAATGTCAAGATACCTACAAGCCACAAATCGTATAAAGAAGATACATGCTTTAGTCAATAACACTAAGTAAAACCTTTAATTCCTCCCTTGTACAACTCCGGATAGAAGTAAACAACAATCTACTACTACTAAATTGCTTGCAACTACAGACTAAGTTAGATCATCAATCAAGAAAGAAATTAAGGATTCAATAAGCTTGAGTATTAATATCTCTTAGTTTTCATTATATAGTAAATCCTAGTTTCACCTGCAACAACAACAATTTTTTTCTGGGTGAATTTTTAGAGAATGTTACAAGTGGTATCAGAGTGAGGTTCCAACACTAGGCTTGATAGGCTCACTCACTTATAAGGAAAACAACGTACTAATTTTATTTTTGTATTTATTTTTGTCCAGAAATATAAAAAATTGTTTTGCAGAAAATGGAGAATGTCGAATCCTCTGTTGAGAATGGTTCTCAATCTCAACACATTAATCCTGAGAACCTGTATGTATATTTAAACAATTCTGAGATATTACAGACAGTCAGAGACCTAAAGGATGAGCTACAAAGTGAAACAGGATAACCAAAGAATTGTAGAATTAAATGAATATCTTTTGGAAAAAATGAATAAGCATGAGAAAGATAAAACAGGTGTTATCAAAATTGATTCTGACACATCCTATAAACAGAAAGGGAAAAGGGGAAAGTATCCTGATAACGAATCTTCCTCAGATTTTAAACCAAGTTCACATAAGGAAAGACATAAATACATAAGTGACAGCAGTGAGAGTGACCAAAAACTAAGAAAAAATCAATATAAACCCTATGAAGAGATTTCTGAAGAACTCAAGAAAATAAAACCTCCCATGTTCAATCGGGAAGCATAGAAAGGAGAGGAAGTAGCCTCCTGGTTTCCAGGCATGAAGAAATACTTCCAAATCTACAATTACTTTGACAGATTAAAGGCCATAGTGGCTATTTACAACTTGACCAAGAAATTCAACAAATGGTGGCAAGATATTAAGAGGGTCAACAATCTGAAGGAGAAGTACTTGAATTGGAGAGTTTTCAAGAAGTACTTCAAGAGAAGGTTTATGTCCGAACAATATTATGAGGACAGAGCCAAGGAATTTTATGACTTGAAACTCGGTTCCATGTCTATGAAGGAATTGAGCAACAAGTTCTTAAGTCTACTGAGGTATGTACCATACATAATAGATGAAAATCCAAAAATTCAACGGTTTCTAAGATGTTTACATGCTAGCTTCAAGGAGAGGATTGAGTTTGAAAATCCAAAAACCTTAGATGAAGCTATGAGGAAGGCATAATTTTGTTATGAACAAGGCAAGAAAAGAGAAAGTCTACCAAATTGGAAGACTAAAAAGACTAGTCAATTTGATCAAATGAGAAGAGGATTCAAATCAAACAAGATTTTTGGAAGTAAAATCCAGAACTTCTCCAAAAACAACTACCAGAAAACTGATTTTAAGAACAAGGTAGCTCAGAATACTGCATCATTAAAGGGAAGATATTTATCTAACAATTTTGTTAGAAGCACTGGACAACGTGAACCTATCAAATGCTGACAATGCCAAGGACCACACTACGCCAAGTATTGTCCAAACCAGAAGGGAAATACCAACAACATACACACTATACAAAAACTAGAAACAGTTGGGGATGTGTCCAATGACATGCACAAGATCAATGTAGCATTGGAAAATCGACAGGCAGATCACCAGACCTCTATGGTCGAAGTACAATGTATGATCCAAAATTTCTTTGTTTTGATCTTAATTGACCCATGAGCTAGTCTTAGTTATATATCTCCTAGCATAGTGGAAAAGTGTAAATTACCTTTAAAGAAATTTGATAAATCATGGCTAGTTCAACTAGCCACAGGAACTAAACGAAAGGTAGTAAACTATGTTGAAAGCTGTAATTTGATGATGGATCAGTTTGAAACTCAGGTAAAGTTAAATGTATTACCTTTAGGATCTTGCAATATTCTCATATGAATGGATTGGCTCGACAAACATCAAGTAATTTTAAATTTCTTTCAAAAGAGTTTTACTTGTTTAAATAAGGAAGGAGAAAGAACTATAATTGTAGGAATTCCTAGAAAAATATTCGTTAGACAAATTTCAGACTTACAGATGAAAAAGGTTGTCAATTTTTTGTTGTGCATGTTATAAATAATGAACAAGTTAATAATGGAAATAAACCAGGATTCAAGGAAATCCTGATCCTCTAGGATTTCATGGATGAATTCCTTGAAGAAATTCCAGGATTGCCACCTAAACGAGATCTAGACTTTACAATTGAGTTAGTACCCAGAGCAATACCTAATTCAAAATATCCCTATCGGATGAACATCTCGGAGCTGAATGAACTTAAATTACAATTGCAAGAGTTAATAGATAAACATTACATAAGACCCAGTGTATCTCCTTGGGGAGCAATGATCAGGGATGATTTTAAGGAACCATACTTATTTAAAAGTGTATAAATGTTGGCGAATATCACCAATTCTTAAAATGCAAACTATAAAACGATTGACGATATTTTTCAAAAAATCTTTTAATTTCCAAGGATTTTATATCATTTATATATTAATTTGATGATTTTTTGGGTGAAAATTTTTTACCCCATTAAAATTGGGCGAAACAGGGCTTCAAAAAATGCAAAATGGCGAATCTTTTTTGGGAGAAAAACATGGAAAAATAGCCCAATGGGATAAATTCACCCCTAAAATTATTCGTGGCAATGATCCTTTTTGTTAAAAAGAAAGATGGTACTCTATGTCTATGCATAGAATATCGTCAACTTAATAAAATAATAATTAAGAACATATATCCTCTGCCCCACATCAACGATCTATTTGATCAGATACATAGAGCGACAATATTCTCTAAAATTGACTTAAGGTCCTGTTATCACTAAGTTAGAATTAAAGATGAAGACATCTTTAAAATTGCTTTCCAAACGAGGTACATGCATTATGAATTCGTAGTTATGCCCTTCCGGGATAACCAATGCACTGACAACCTTTATGTGCCTAATGAATAGTGTTCTAAGTAAGTATTTAGACAAATTTGTAGTCGTATTTATAGATGACATATTAATTTATTCTAAAACAAAAAAAGAGCATGACGAACACCTAAAAATTTTGCAACTGTAAAGAGAACAACAATTATATGATAAGTTTAGTAAGTGTGATTTTTACAAAGATAAAATACAATATTTAGGGTACATGATTTTCGAAGAAGAGATATCAGTGGACCCAGATAAAATCAAAGCTATTATTGATAGGAATGTTCCTAAAGACATAACTGATGTATGATCCTTTATGGGGATAACATAGTACTACAAAAAGTTTATTGAAGGGTTTTCAAGAATTGCGAACCCTATAACTTCATTACAGAAAAATGGTAAGAAATTCATTTGGATCAAAAGTGTGAAGACAATTTTAATAAACTAAAAACGTTACTAACTACTGCACCCATCCTAAAAATAGCAGACCCAAATAAAGACTTCGTCGTATGCACTGATGCATACAACGAAGGCTTGGGAGGGGTGCTGACTTAGGAAGGTCATGCAATTGCATATGAATCAACAAAATTAAAAATCCATGAAAAGAACTATGCAACTTATGATTTAGAGTTACATGCAGTAATTCATGCTTTAAAAATGTGGCGTCATCACTTAATAGGTAAAAGAATTCTGCTAATGTCTGATAACATAAGTCTAAACTATTTGTTTGATCAGCAAAATCTAAATGAAAGGCAAGCTAGATGCCTAGCTTTCCTTGGCGAATATGATTTTGAGATCAAGCATATTAAAGGAAAAGAAAACAAAGTGGTTGATGCCTTGAGAAGAAATGTTGTAACAAGTTTTGTAGCTCCCATTAGCAGCTATAAAACTGATTTGGAAGATAAATTGAAGGAAGGAATAAGGCAGGATCTAGAATCTCAGAATTTAAAAGAAAAGATATTTCAGAATACAACTGAAAATGTAATTATAGATTATAGTTTTAATGAACAAGGGTTAATACTATTTAAAAGTAGATTGTATGTACCAAATATAACTGAAGTTTAGTTGTTGATTTTAAAAGAAATTCATAAAGTCCATATTCTGGACATCCAGGGTATCAGAAAATGATCACCATGATGAGAAAAGAATACTTTTGGCCTAACATGCAAAATGAGGTTGCTGAATTGTTAGCTAGGTGTATTGAATGTTAGCAAGTTAAGGCTGAACATCAACACCAAACAGGCTTGTTAGAGCCATTACCAATACCAAATTGGAAGTGGGAAGTCATAAGCCTTGAATTTGTAACTGGGCTACCTGAAAACCAAAAACAAAATGATTCTATAATGGTGGTTGTAGATAAGTTAAGTAAATCAAGACACTTTATTCCTATTAAAACAACTTATTCAGTTGCAAATATTGCTGATATTTTTATGAAATATTTTTTTTCGTCTGCATGGAATTCCAAAGGTAATTATTTCTGATCGAGATCCTAAATTTACTGGAAATTTTTAGAAAACTTTATTTAAAGGATTAGACATTAAATTAAATTTTAGTACTGCTTACCATTCGCAAACGGATGGGAAGACAGAAAGAGTTAATAAGGTACTAGAAGATATGCTGTGAATGTATGTTAGTGATTATCCCAAGAAGTGGGAAGACTATTTGCATCTAGTTGAATTTGCTTATAACAACCATTATGAGGCCTCAACAAAGCTTAGTCCTTTTGAGGTATTGTATGGTAGAAAGTGTAACAATCCTATTACATGGAGTAATCCAATAGATCGTTTGATATTAGGACATGACATTGGAACTAACAGTGAAACATGTACAAGGCAACTTGAAAACTGCTCAAGACATGAGAAAGAGTCATGCCGATCTTAAGAGAACACCAAAGGAGTTCCAAGTCTGTGAGCATGTGTTTGTTAAGGTTAAACCAAGAAAAAGCTCTTTTAAATTAGGGATTTGTGCTAAATTAGCACCTAGGTATTGCAGACCATTCGAGATATTGGAAAGAGTGGGTCAGGTATCTTAACAATTAGCGTTACCACCTAATATTAAAATACATAATGTTTTTCACATATCTATTTTGAAAAAGTATATACATGATGCTACTGATGTGATTGACTAAAATTTGATTCAGGTAGAACCATAAGGAGATTTTCTGGTGGAACCGGATTGTATTCTCGACAGGAGGGAATTTTTTTTTTCTGGAATAGCACCATTTGACAGGTAAAGGTGCAGTTAAAACATGTTGATTGCATGGGCAGACCCGGGTTTACTATAATTAATCAACAACACCCCAAACTCACTGGCCCTTTCGGCGACAGACCGCGAAGCGATCTGAAGTCTCACCCAAAGTGAATCTAATGGGTTGGCCAAGACTCAAGTGTCTTGGACCAGGTTCTGTGCATCCTACTTCTTCTTTCTTACTCCTGCGCGCCACAAGATCAACTAGCTCTGCGCATCGTACATCCCCTTCTACTCGCAGCACTTTTACCCATGCGATTCTTACCCACGCGCAAGTCGCACGATTTCTTCTCGCATCGCACAACTTCCACTTACTCACAATATTTCCAACCTTATCGCATCTCTGCGCACCGCGGAACACCCAACCACTCTTCAACGCTAAGCCCTCAGCTCGCAGTATCGCGCACCGCAGCTCCTCTACCGGTGCGATATCGCTTCTCTGCGATATCTTACCACTACGACTTTGCGCTCTTAGCGTTGACTGTGCCGATGTGCGAAAATCTACTTCCCAGAAGTTATATTGTGATTAAATGGTCATTAGAAACAGACGTAAAGGAGTCTTTTAAGCAGCTTACTAAAATACTTCAACTTATCTCTATCTTCCTGCATTACCATGAACTGAACAATACATATATTCACTTACTGCAACTAACATTACATGCATAATAACCAGTAAAGATAAGCAAGTACAAACACATTCATGCAACACATAACACGCAGATTTAACATGGTTCACCCCCAAGCTGGGAGCTACGTCCACCAAACTGTGCTTCTATTATATATCTTGAGGGAAGTTAGCACAGTCTGTTGCAATGCATATGCAGTGCGAGATCTCTTCTAGATCTCTGGTCTATTTCTATCTCTATATTGCCTTTCTTTCAATATATCCTTCCCTCTCTGTTCTCTCTGTGGATGGTTACATACAGACTCAAATGACTCACAGAAAAGCTAGGTGTCTGGATCGTTACAACGCAGTCTGTCTGACTGACTCCTGAGTCTACTTCAAAATAATCAACTGAACAACTGACTCACCAACCAACCCTTTACAATACAAAATACAAGCTTTTATAGGCGGCCCGAAGATCTCACCATTACAACACTGTGGGCCTGTCCCAACAGTAACCCAAACCCTAATTAGTGACAGTCGGTCCTCTCTGTCCTTGAGGTAGCCGCTTCTCGTCACACCACAGCTCTCTGCAGTCTTCCATGCTTCCTGGCACTGACCATGGGTACTATGCACCGCTTCTCTTTCTGTCCTTCGCCTTCAATGCTTGAGCCTCGTTGCTCCTTCTTCTTTATGAGGGTCGCTGAGCCCTCCTGTCTTCCGCCGCTGCCTTCAATGCAGTGGTTGAGCTTTCTTCTCTCGGGCGCTCGGGTACCGTTGCCTTCTTGACTTTTCTATCCCAAAAGTCATGGTTTTCGGCTCTGCTCTCCAGTTGGAAACGTGCTACGGCGTCGTAACTCTGCCTTGTCTTCTTTCTGCCAACGCTATATCTTTCCGCCAAAACTAGCAGCTTCTTCTGTAGCTGCGGGACCCTGCTCCAACAGTCCCCTAACACTTACTTGTGGCTCGTCCTCGAGCCACCTGCAACAGGCTTCTCATCTTTGGTGGTTCTCTGGTTCAGGATGAGCTCGGCGGGTTAGCTGTAGATGGCGACGCCATTGCTCCTGCAAGGCCGTGACGCTGAAATCTTCTCAAAATGTTTTCCAGCGGCTCGTCCTCAGATAGGACCCACTTAGCATAAAATGGTGGACGTGCAATGGTTGCAACTTCTGAGAACCCCAACACTCTGTAACAACTTAGCTCGACACAGGGAATGCTTAACACTTACTCTCCAACGCTCGGTTTTTCTGCAAGCGTAATCGTCCCAATTGAATACTTTCTGCTTTTATGTCAAATACGACAATCCCGGATATAATGGTCATCTAGAATGGATGTACTAGTCATATTAATTGGATGGATAAGACCACACCCGTCCTTCAATCCTCAATAAATGCTAAAATCTGATCAAATTTCCCTCGAAGCGTGCGTACGGGTGCCGGTCTCGTCAGAGATTTACCAAATCTGGAGAAATTTATTAAACTGCTGCCAAATCTACGGTAGGAGATACCGGTCATTTCTTCATTAACTACCTGTCAAATAGTGACTTGACTAGCCCACTGTCGGTTGCAAACTGAGTACATGGCAGGCGGAAACGTCTTACTGCTGTGATGCAACTCCGTATCACCTGCGCAAACAAACAGTGTTAAAAATGTTTAATTTTTTTTTTGGGTGTAGACTCACTCCCGGTGCGATGCCTCCTTTCAACTACACTGGACATCTGCACCGGCACGGCTGGTTTAAGCTAGGGCTGAGAGGTGAGGTGGCTATCACTATAGAGCTTCAGCCTACTGCCATTGATCCATGTGGGCAAAAGCTCCCCATTTAGCTGGCTGAGCTGAACAACACCTCCTTCTGTGACTTGTTGTATCTGATATGGCCCCAGCCAATGCGTCTTAAACTTCCCTGGGAACTTGATGAATTTGCTGTCATAGAGGAGCACCAGGTCTCTGATCTCGAAAGTCTTATTCTTAATGTGCCTGTCATGCCAAGATTTTTCTCGGGCCTTCTGCACTTTCTGATGGAATCCGGCGATGAACCTGTCTTCTTCTAAGGTGAGCAGCTATGCTAGCCTTGCTTCGACTGTGTCTGTATCAGTCATCTCGGTAATCTGAGCGATTCTTAAGCTGGGAAGAATATACTCCATAGGCATAACAACCTCCTGTCCATATACTAAGCTGAAAGGTGTGTGTCCCGTAAGTTTCTTGCATGTGGTTCTGTATGCCCATAAGACAGCGTTAACTCTGAGGTCGCAATCATTCCTCTGGCTATTACAGATCTTAGTGAGAGCATTTTCTAAAATCTTATTGAAGGCATCCACTGTACCATTAGCCTGCGGGTGGTAGGGAGTGCTCTTATGATGCTGGATCTGGAATTCTTCTGTTAATGCCTCAATAGTACTGTTCAAGAAGTGTGTACCTTGGTCACTCATCAGAATTACTGGGCATCCAAACCTGCTGATGATGTTTTCAAAAAGGAACTGTGCAGCTGTAGCAGCATCACAATTTCTTACTGCCTTGGCCTTTGCCCATCTGGTGAGGTATTCTGTTCCAGTGATAATGTATCTCGCACCAGTGCGCTTCCCGGGTGGGTTGATAGGACCCACGAAATCTATAGACCATTTTTCGAATGCGCGCAGCGTGACCTGCGGTCGCAGCGGCATTTCATCGCATCGTGAGGGTTTTCCTACCCTTTGGCAGATATCGCAACATCTGCAGAAGTCCTTCGTGTCTTTTTGCAGTGTAGGCCACCACAAGCCTGCCTCTAAGATTTTCTGCGTAGTCGGTTTTCCTGCGAAATGTCCTCCTGCGGTTCCTGAATGAGCCTCTTTGATAATAGTGTCTTTCTTGTGTGGCATCACGCATCTACGTAGAACTTCATCCGGACCTAGCTTGTATAGGCATCCTGCAATGAGGGTGAAGTCTGCTGCCTTAACAACCAACTGCTTCTTTTGCTGCTTAGTAAATTCATCAGGTGCTACGCTTGTGGTGAGGAATTGAATAATGTTGGCATAGTACTCATCTGCAATCTGTATGGAAAACAACGGTGCATCTGGCAGATTGTCTTCTAGGTTAATGGGCTCTTCTCCTGAGTCTAACCGCGACAGATGATATGGTCCTGCATTCAGTCTTCCTGGTTTCACAATGATTTCAAAATCATACTCCTGGAAGAGGAGTAACCATCTGCAGATTCTCCCCCCTAACACTGGTTTATTGACTAGGTACTTCAATGCGGAATGATCAGTAAACATTTTAAATGAGGCTCCCAATAGATAGTGCCTGAACTTCTGCAGTGCATATACCATAGCTAAGCCCTCCCTTTCTGTTGTGGTGTAGTTCTTTTCCGCTGTTGATAGCTTTCTGCTGGAGTATGTGATGGGATGGTCAAGATCCTCTTCTCCTGGTTGGGTCAAGACGACTCCTAATGCGATGCCAGATGCATCCACATGTACATGGAAAGTCTTAGTCCAGTCCGGAAATACTAGGATGGGTGCTGTAACCATCTTCTCCTTAAGTATGTCTAGACTCTGCTGGCATTCCTCGTTCCAGAGGAATTTTACATCCTTTTTGAGCAATTTCTCCATCGGCGCTGTAATCTTTGCATAGCCCTTGATGAACTTTCTGTAGTACCCGGTATGACCAAGTACTGTCCTCAGTTTCTTGACTGAATTAGGTGCTGGAAGGTTTACAATGATAGCGATCTTGGCGGGATCTACCATCAAGCCTTGTCTGCAAACAATGTGACCCAACAAGATACCAAATGGTGCACAGAATATACATTTTTTCAAGTTTAGAGAGATCTGGTACTGCCTACATTTCTCTAACATCAGTCTGAGATCACCTATGTGCTTATTGATTAACCCAAATACAGTCCAATCATCAAAATATACTTCTAAGAACTTATGAATGTATTCTTTAAATACAACAACTACTACTCTAGAAAATATAGTTGGTGCATTATTAAGACCAAAGGGCATTACCATATACTGGAACGAGCCCCATTCTGTTGCAAAGGTGGTTTTGGATCGATCTTCTGGGTGTATTCTGATCTGGTGGTAGCCTGAAAACCCGTCAGTGAAGGAGTAGACCTCTTGTCCTCCCACATTGTCTAATACTTCATCAGTGAACAGTGTTGGAAATGGATCATGAAGTGATGCATCGTTGAGTTTTCGCAGATCAACACAGATCCTGATGTACCCTTTTGTTTTCTTCTCTTGCACTACCATAGGGCTAACCCATTCACTTTCCTCTACTGGTTCAATGATGCCTGCTGTTAGCATTTTATCAATTTCGTCCTTTACTTTTTCTTTGTAGCGCGGATTCAATCTGTATGGACGCTGCTTAACTGGTCTAGCATCCTCCTTTAATGGTATCCTCATGACTCCCAAGTCTCCAACTATTCCCTTCATCTCTGTGAACTTGGTGGGAAATAGGTCTTGATAATCATGTAGCAGATCTGCAGTCTGTCCAACTGTTTCATCATTCCAGTAGTCTCCAATAGAGGCAAACTTAGGTTCTTCGTCTGTGCCAATATTGATCATTTTAATCTTGATGGGCTCGGTGATCGCTAGAAGCTCTAGCTGTGGTCCCTCCACTTCGCGAGTGCCTTCTGATTCTGGAATGTTGGTATTGCGAGGATCCTCATCCGCTTCCTCTGATTTTGATGTAAAATTGTAGCATTCCAATGCCTCTTCTAGCTGGATAGTCCACTCAGGTTGGACTGGTACTGAGATGGTGCGATCCTCAAAAATATTTGTCTTGATGATATCTAGGGCCTGAGCAACACTTGGATGTTCTGACTCAAATGCAAAGGTGAGTAGGAAGCTGTTTGTCATAAGCAGCCATGTGGTTGTTCCCTTGCGTAGCTCGGTCTCTGTATACCAATTCCTTGGAATTGTGTCCAATGTGTGAATGAATTTGTGAACCCCTTCATCCTCTGGGATGTCCGACCAGTTTTGTTCACATATCTGAATGTGTACCCTGGGGTCAGTTTCTCCTGTGTACTTGTGCTGAACATACCTTCTGTCATCAGAAAATTTGATCGCCATCAGTCTTTTGATATTATGCCATGATGTGATATTTTCTTTATGCGCATACCACCATCTTGCAGGTGTGGCTCGAACTGCAAGGCCCATAGCTGCGATCCTCTGCTCAGGAGGAATTTGTTGCTCAAATTGTTCAAGAAAATCTTGGATGTCTGTCAGACCATGATATGATGGAGTCTCAGCGATCTCAGCGCCAATCCATCGCAGTGATTTACTTATAAACGCACATCTGCACGATGAGACTTCGTAAAGTCTGTTCTGCCAGTTTTCTAGACCAACATCTGAATCCGATGCGCATGAGCTTTCGCATCACCAGCTAATATGCCCTTCTGCAATGGGATTGATATAGTCATTTTGGTTTGCTGTCATCTGGTAGAGACTCTCCATATTATGTGCCTCTTCCTCTGCTCGGATAGGTTTGATATATCTAGGTCCTTGGTAAGGATCCAGCGGTGCGATGACCCGGATCTGCGCATCCTCAAAGGTCATTTGTCTTTTCTTTAGGTCAATGACAACTTTGCTGCCAATTACCCAATCAATACTTAATAGTGCTGGATATGGTCGACTATCACCAATGATTTATATAACCTCGAAGTCCACAAAAGTATGAACTCCGTCAATATCAACTGGCACCTACGATAGTCGACCCAATGGTGATACTCACTGCTGATTAGCTAGTCTCAGGTGGATAGGTGATAGGGCTAACTGAGGACTACCCATCTGTTCCCATGTCTGTTTGGTTAGAACATTCACCTCTGATCCTAGGTCTAAGACAACCTCATCCATTTCAAACTCACCGATCTAGGCTGTGAATTTCATCTCTCTTCCTATCCTTGCATGTCTTGTAATATTATGGACAGCGCAGTGTGCACTGCCCGAGAGAGAGGGTTGCTGGCACTGATCTATCATATGCTGTAGCTCACCAACAGCTTTATCATTTCTCAGGAGTTTTAAGCAGCTATGCAGGAAGGCTTGTACACTTCCTGTCGATTCATCCTCGTCACATCTTCTGGATGTGGTAGCCTGCTGCGCCTGCTCAGGGCTATCGCTACAAGGTACTTGCTGCGGTACGCCCCTAGACGGTGGTACCTGCGGTCCTGATGGTGTAAGTTCATCAAAGGAAGACTTAGCTTCATGAAAGCTCTCTTTATTATTTTGTAGGTCGAGCGCTGTTGCTTTAGTAGGAGCTCTGTGCACCCACTCCTGACTTGTGTTCTTTCCGGTCTCCTGCGATGTGCCACTGGTGGAAGCACCGCTCTGAGTCACAATATGGACTCTTGGTTCTGGTTCTGCCTGCTCAGCAACGATAAGTTGGATGTTCTGGTGTGCGGCTGGTTTAGGGTCTCTGATATTAGCTATCAATATAGGACACTCTTCGATAGTATGATCATAAGACTTGCAGTAGTTACAAGTAGTAGTGGCGTTCTGGCAGTCCCTAGCATAGTGTCCTACAATTCCACAATTGTAACAAGTAACTGGTCCATGACCTTGGCCAAAACCTCCTCCTCGGCCAAAGCCTTCTCCACGTGCGAAGCCTCCTCCACGGCCTCGTCCTCTAAATCCTCCTCCACGGCCTCCGTAATCCTGATCCGGCTGTGGTCCTGTTGCTGGACCCTGTGTGTCTGCTTGGACTCTGTACACATCATGTTTCCTCTCTGACATGAGATCATAAGCTCGGCAGTCCTGTTGATCATGCCCAACTGATTTACAGAAGAGACAATATAGGTTTTTAGATGTCTGTACATACTTCTGGAGCAAGGGGCATTGCTGAGGCGGATGTCCTTGTGTTCTACATATTTCACACCATGGCCCTTGTGTTCATGGTAAGGGGTTAGGAGCCCCTGATGCTAAATATTATGTAAAGACTAGACAGTTGTCTTTACTGTGGCCCTGTGCTCTGCACTTTATGCACCATATGTCTTGCATAACCTCTTTCCCTTTTTTAAGTTCGTGTATCTGTAATGTGAGGTTGGCCAACTGGGTCTGTAGAGTTGTCATTCCTGTACTGGTTTCTGCTAAAGGTGAAGCCTCTAGTTTCATTGCCATCTCCAGCGCTTCATCTTGAGTAGTGAGTTTCTGCTGCATTAGTGGCATTCTGATATGAGGGAGCAGTGCTGCAATAAACCATTCTTTATGCTGCTCCGGCGCAAACTCAAAACTTACTTGGTCTATAAGAGCTTTGAATTTCTGGTCAAAGTCCCATACTGACTCCGATGGTAGCTGTTTAATATCCTTAAGCTCTGTAATGCACTGAGACTCGGACTTAGGTTTCTTAAACTCTTTGATCATGGCGTTCTTGACCTGGGCGAGTGTCTTGGGTAATGTAGTATACTTTATGTACCATGTCAAGGCTCTGTCTCTGAGTGTGGTAACCAACTGTACAAGTTTAAGGTTATCATCGTTGATTGTTTTAATGGTCCACATAGCTTCGCATAGGAACCAATGCTGTTCCGGGTCTTCTGCTCCTGTACCTTTAAAAATAGGTAGCTTCATGTCGTCTCCCATTCTATTTCTCTGTGGTGGGTTCCGACTGACTGGAGTACTACCACTCAGCGGTGTAGGTGAAGGTGCTGTAACGGGAGTAGGTACTGACTGTGAACTACTAGATGGAGTACCTACGGGATTATTCTGAGTCCCTGTCTGCTTCTGTGGAGTATAGGTGTGGTAAGGGATACCCCCCTCTGGTTCTTCGGTGGTGCTAGGGCTCTGTTGTCTAATACTGTTTGAACTGTCTTCAAATATAGGAGAACTAAAATCTACTTTATACTTCTTTCCACTACGTGTTCGTCCAATGTCATCAAAATCACTTTCAAACTCTTGTGACATTACTAGCTTTACTTATTCATCTGAGACTAGATCCATTGTTCCTTTTTCATATAGCAGCATCTTAAGGGACAAGTTTAGAGATCTTAGGTACTTACCGTGATATCCTCTGAAGAAGTATCGTTCGGCTGCGCTGAAGCTCTTTCTCTGGTCAACTGCAAACTCTGTAACGTAGCCTTCTAGCACATTGGTAAGCCAGAAGTCCACTGCTCTCGTAATCGGATTATCAAGGTTCTGTACGGTCTAAATCAGTTCCGGTGTCCAGACGATGTTTCTTTTCTTCTTGAATGTGTTCCTATCTGTCAACTTGGATAACCAGTCGAAAAGCTCGTTTCCGTAGGTTGTAAAGAATATAGCGTGTATGTCTGAAGCAATATGATTTTCTAACCAGGCCTCTATGCTCAGTCTCAGACTCCTATTCTCTTTCTTGGCGAACTCCCGTAAGTCTGAATCCAGCTACTAGTGAAACTCTTCTCTCATAGGATTCCAACAGAACATTGACTCCCAGTCGTTCAAACCGGCAACAGAACCATTTGTTGATTGCATGGGTAGACCTGGGTTTACTATAATTAATCAACAACACCCCAAACTCACTGGCCCTTTCGGCGACAGACCGCGAAGCGATCTGAAGTCTCACCCGAAGTGAATCTAATGGGTTGGCCAAGACTCAAGTGTCTTGGACCAGGTTCTGCGCATCCTACTTCTTCTTTCTTACTCCTGCGCGCCACAAGATCAACTAGCTCTGCGCATCGCACATCCCCTTCTACTCGCAGCACTTTTACCCGTGTGATTCTTACCCACGCACAAGTCGCACGATTTCTTCTCGCGTCGCACAACTTCCACTTACTCACAATATTTCCAACCTTATCGCATCTCTGCGCACCGCGGAACACCCAACCACTCTTCAACGCTAAGCCCTCAGCTCGCAGTATCGCGCACCGCAGCTCCTCTGCCGGTGCGATATCGCCTCTCTGTGATATCTTACCACTACGACTTTGCGCTCTTAGCGTTGACTGTGCCGATGTGCGAAACTCTACTTCCCAGAAGTTATATTGTGATTAAATGGTCATTAGAAACAGACGTAAAGGAGTCTTTTAAGCAGCTTACTAACATACTTCAACTTATCTCTATCTTCCTGCATTACCGTGAACTGAACAATACATATATTCACTTACTGCAACTAACATTACATGCATAATAACCAGTAAAGATAAGCAAGTACAAACACATTCATGCAACACATAACACGCAGATTTAACGTGGTTCACCCCCAGGATGGGAGCTACGTCCACCAAACTGTGCTTCTATTATATATCTTGAGGGAAGTTAGCACAGTCTATTGCACCGCATATGCAGTGCGAGATCTCTTCTAGATCTCTGGTCTATTTCTATCTTTATATTGCCTTTCTTTCAATATATCCTTCCCTCTCTGTTCTCTCTGTGGATGGTTACATACAGACTCAAATGAATCACAGACAAGCTAGGTGTTTGGATCGTTACAACGCAGTCTGTCTGACTGACTCCTGAGTCTACTTCAAAATAATCAATTGACCAACTGACTCACCAACCAACCCTTTACAATACAAAATAAAAGCTTTTATAGGCGGCCCGAAGGTCTTGCCATTACAACACTGTGGCCCTGTCCCAACAGTAACCCAAACCCTAATTAGTGACAGTCGGTCCTCTCTGTCCTTGAGGTAGCCGCTTCCCGTCACACCACAGCTCTCTGTAGTCTTCCATGCTTCCTGGCACTGACCATGGGTACTATGCATCGCTTCTCTTTCTGTCCTTCGCCTTTAATGCTTGAGCCTCGTTGCTCCTTCTTCTTTATGAGGGTCACTGAGCCCTCCTGTCTTCCGCCGCTGCCTTCAATGCAGTGGTTGAGCTTTCTTCTCTCGGCCGCTTGGGTACCGTTGCCTTCTTGACTTTTCTATCCCAAAAGTCATGGTTTCTGGCTCTGCTCTCCAGCTGGAAACGTGCTACGGCATCGTAGCTCTGCCTTGTCTTCTTTCCGCCAACGCTATATCTTTCCGCCAAAACTTATCTCATTCCGCCAAAACTAGCAGCTTCTTCTGTAGCTGCGGGACCCTGCTCCAACAAAACACCTCAATCCAGATGAAGTGACTTGGGAACTGGAGATCGATATGCGGGTGGCATATCCAAATCTGTTCAGAGAAGACTCAGAATAACTTAAGCAACATCGAGGACGATCTTGAGATTAAGAGGGGGTGTTTGTAACATACCCAAAAACTAGAAAATAAATATTTATTATTTATTTAGCAAAACATTATGTTAATTTTTTTGTTGTTGTAAGAGCTGTAATTTATTGTAAACAAAGTTATCTTACTCAACTGAAAATTGATTAATGAAACCCTAGAAACTTTTTATGGGGAAAAAGTCAAAAAGAAATATTTGGCATAGATATTAAATACCAATAAGTCTTACTTCATTAACTTAAAACCCTAACCACATCTTGTTAATAAAACAAAAGGATTACTTCCATAATCATTTTTATTAACCTAAGATGAAATTAAGGCAGAGACTTATAACTAAACTTAATTAATAAATTCTAGGGTAAAACCCCACTAAAATGTTACAACATGTATTTAGGAATAGGATTTAATAATCTGTTCTAAAACTACACAGAACTAAAAAGTAAAACAAATTACCGTAACATAAGAACCATATTAAAGAGAAGAAAGAAACAAATAATAAACAAAATTAATAATAACAATAATAATAATAAGAAAAATGGGGTTTATGGTCATTTTACAACTAGAGCTTGGACTAAACTCAAATCCCAACTAGTAGGGTTCGACTCTTTCCCTCGAAGCTGGAAAACGAGAAACTACAAAACCCTCCTGGACGAATAATATATAAGAACATACTCTATGAGTTAACCATGAAGATACAAGGGAAGGTAATTTATTTATCCAAATACTTTCGAGAAACTTAACAACAAGTATGGCTTAGTTAATAATGACCACGATAGCTTATTACAATTGTGCCTCCCTAAAATTTTGTTAGGAGGAATAAAAAAATATATGAATATATTAAATGTTGTTTCAGGAAAATGAACCAGACGAAATGTAAGGAATTTAACCACGATTTTGGATATAGTAAATAAACTTTTAACCCATACAACCCTCTCGGGTCAGCAAAGCTGAGAAATACGTTTAACTATATTGAATAGCAACTGTATAAATATTTTGTTATATATCTTTCCATGAAGGTAAAAAATTGCAAAAAAAAAAATGCTATAGAAGACCAAGAATTTAGAGAATCCTTTTCACCCAACACAAATAACAAGATTAGAGGCTCATGACCACTTTAATAAGATAACCAGTCCAAACCCTGGTGTATTTGATCTTGCTTATAGTTCGTAATACAAAGATAACCTTCCAGAATGCAAAATGGAATTTTAATAAACCTTACTCTATTCATTTATAAATTAACAAGGTTCTAATTAACAAAAAAATTTAGACATAGATATACTATCCAAATCCCTACGAGTCATGAAGCTTCAAAACCTTCAAAATATGCCAGGGTAATATAAACGTTCGCAACAATCTCACTCTTTAAATTAAATGAAAGTTTAAGATACAAGAATAATCCAAGTTTGATTTCCATATTGAACCGAGAATAAAGAGAACCAACACCATAAAGACTTATCGCATGACCATCTCTTCCAAGAGTTGTGTGAAGGAGTGAGAAAGGTTTTACGTGTAATGGTGAAGAGTGACATCTAGTTTTGATTTCTATTCCCGATTTTTGCAACTGTAAACATGTACAATACTGGAAGTTAAGCCATGAATACAAAAAGATAGTTGAATAATAAAAAGGGTCTTATTTGTGTGTAGTATAAAGACTGCTAGTGTAAAGAAAACTTACCAACTAGTAATTCAAGAACCAAAACCACCCAAGTATCAGTAGAACAAGAGTTTTGAACTGTCTCTGTGAACAAAACAATTTGGAAAGGTATGGGTGACCAGGTTCAAAGCCCCTCCATCTCTTTTGGATAAGGAGGAATGTCTTACAAAGACAAACTATCAAGGAGCAATAGGTAGAATGGAATGGGATGGTTGTGAAAGAACATTAAAAACTTAGGGTTTTTACAACACCTTAATTGTAGACAGCTGGAATGCACTTAATAATCACATGACTCATGTTATAGAAAATCTTAACTTGTCCTTACCTTTGGATATCAGCTTTAAATTTAATTGTACAACACATTGAAAACTGAAAGTTAGCCTTATTACCACCTTGGAGTTTGAAACTTGGTTTTAATTTCTTAATAAATTTTAATTGGCTCGTATGATAACCTTACTATCCTTAGGGTATCATTTATGTGCCTTGATAAAATAAATAACATACCTCAATGGAGCTTGGTACTTTTAAGTATTTCAAATTTTGGATTATAATCTTGAGCCCTTAGGAATGTTTAGTATTGGAACCAGTACAAAGGTTGCTATTTAAATGGAAATGTCAAGATACCTGCAAGCCACACATCGTAGAAATGAGATACATGCTTTAGTCAATAAGACTAACTAACACCTTTAATTCCTCCCTTGTACAACTCCAGATAGAAGTAAACAACAATCTACTACTACTAATCTTCTTGCGACTACAGATTAAGTTAGATCATCAATTGAGCAATAAATTAAGGATTCAGTTACCTTACATTATATATACTTGATGAAATCAGCTTGAGTATTAACATCTCTTAGTTTTCATTATATAATAAATCATAGTTTCACTTGCAGAAATAATTTTTTTTTCGGGGTGAATTTTTAGGGAATGTTACAAGTGGTATCAGAGTGAGGGTCCAAAACTAGGCCTGATAGGCTCACTTGCTTATAAGGAAAACACCATACTAAATTTATTTTTGTATTTATTTTTTGCTAGAAAAATAAAAATATGTTTTGCAGAAAATGGAGAATGCCGAAGCCTCTGCTGAGAATGGTTCTCTATCTCAACACAGTAATCCTGATAATGTGCATGCATATTTAAACAATTCTGAGATATTACAAAAAGTCAGAGACCTAAAGGATGGGATACAAACTGTGAAATAGGATAACCAAAGAATTTCAGAATTAAATGAATATCTTTTGGACAAAATGAATAAAGAAGAGAAAGATAGAAGAGGTGTTATCGAAACTTATTCTGACACATCCTATCAACATAAAGGGAAAAGGGGAAAGTATCCTGATAGCAAATCTTCCTCAGATATTAAACCAAAGTCATGTAAGGAAAGATAGAGATACATAAGTGACAGCACTGGGAGTGACAAAAAACCAAGAAAAAATAAATATAAACCCTACGAAGAGATTTCTGGATTATTTAAGAAAATAAAACCTCCCATGTTCAATGGGGAAGTAGAGAAAGGAGAAGAAGCAGAAGCCTCACTGTCGGGCATGAATAAATACTTCCAAATCTACAATTACTCTAAAAGATTAAAGTTTAGAATGGCTATTTACAGCTTGACTGAGAAAGCCGACATATGGTGGCAAGAAGAGGGTCAAGAATCTCAAGGAGAAGTACTTGACTTGGAGGGTTTTCAAGAAGTACTTCAAGAAAAGGTTTCTGTTCGAACAATATTATGAGGACAGAGACAAGGAATTTTATGACTTAAAACTTAGTTCCATCTCTATGAAGCAATTGAACAACAAGCTCTTAAGTCTACTGAGGTGCGTACCATACATAATAGATGAAAAGCCAAAAATTAAACAATTTCTGAGATGTTTACCTACTAGATTCAACGATAGGATTGAGTTCGACAATCCAAAAACCTTAGAAGAAGCTATGAGGAAGGCATAATTCTGTTATGAACAAGGAAAGAAAAGAGAAAGTCTACCAAGTTGGATGACTAAAAAGACTAGTCAATTTGATCAAAGGAGAAGAGGATTCAAATCAAACAAGAGTTTTGGAAGTAAAACCCAGAAATTCTCCAAAAAAACTACCGTAAAACTGAGTTTAAGAATAAGGTACCTCAAAATACCGCATCATCAAAAGGGAGAAATTTATTTAACAATTTTGTTACAAGTACTGAACAATGAGAACCTATCAAATTATCGGAATGCCAAGGACCACACTACACTAAGTACTGTCCAAACTAGAACGGAAATACCAACAACATACACACTATACAGGAAGCAAAAACAGTTGGGGATGTGGCCAATGAGATGCACAGGATCAATACAGCACTGGAAAACCTACAGGTATATCACCAGAACTCTATGGTCAAAGTAAAAGGTATGATCCAAAAATTCTCTGTTTCCATCTTAATTGACCCAGGAGCTAGTCTTAGTTATATATCTCCTAGCATAGTGGAAAAGTGTAAATTACCTTTAAAAAAAATTGATAAATCATGGCTAGTTCAACTAGCCACATGAACTAAATGAAAGGTAGTAGACTATGTTGAAATTTGTAATTTGATGATGGATCAGTTTGAAACTTAGGTAAAGTTAAATGCATTACCTTTAAGATCTTACAATATTCTCATAGTAATGGATTGGTTCGAGAAACATCAAGTAATTTTAAGTTGCTTTCAATAGAATTTTACTTTTTTAAATAAGGAAGGAGAAAGAACTACGGTTGTAGGAATTCCCAAAAAAATATTCGTTAGACAAATTTTAGCCTTACAGATGAAAAAGCTTGTATGGAAAGGTTGTAAAGTTTTTGTTGTGCATGTTATAAATAATGAACAAGTTAATAATGAAAATAAACCAATATTTGAGGATATCCCGATCCTATAGGATTTCATGGATGTATTCCCGGAAGAAATTCCAGGATTGCTACCTAAACGAGATCTAGACTTTACAATTGAGTTAGTACCCAGAGCGGTACCTAATTCAAAATCTCCCTACCGAATGAAAATCTTGGAGCTGAATGAACTTAAATTACAATTGCAAGAGTTAATAGATAGACATTACATAAGACCTAGTGTATCCTCTTGGGGAGTGTTGGCAGTCAGCAACAACCCCTTTATTTTTCATTTTAGATGAAGGGAGATCATCTCTCTTTCAAAATTATAAAAGAGTGCCTTCAGAATCTTTGATTCTGAAGGTACTCTCAATTGGAGAAAGGTTAAATGACGTGTTAAGTTGATAAAAACAAGTTCATAAACTTGGCAATTAGCAGCTGTCAATTTAATAAGTCAGTTTCATAAATTTTTATATAATCGATTTAATCATTAAATTAAATTTATATGACTATATATGATTTAAGAAACTCGAAAGGATAGTATGCCAAAGGGAAATCAACAAAACACATCTTGAGTTTATTTAAAGCTGGATATGGATGAGGTATTATGAGTCTGTTGAGGCCTAGAAATTCACAGGCAACAACAGTAAGGGATTCTCCCCAATCAATGTTCCCAACTAGCCCGTTGACTTTTTGAAATAGGGAATCCGTCCGGTTTGCGGTCCAGCTACCGTAGGTCAAGAAACAAACTGGGGCTTTACCGGTTGCGGCCCGGTCCACTGGAATTTGTATTTTGACTTAAAGAAATGATATGCAAGTGCCTAACTAAATGCAGGGTGATCAAGATGCAGGGAGCGGTCGCAAAGTGATGCGCAGGTTCTTACCTCTTGTCTTTTGCTCGCGAGCAACCAAACCAGATACAAAAAGAAATAAACTAACTATCTAAATTATCCCTAGGGAGCAAGGTTATCATTTTGAATGAGCAATACATTTTCACATACATTAAGAAGAAACATAGATAGCTGATACTTCTTCTAAAGCACATGAACGCTTATAGATATTTAAATAACCAGATAGCCGATCATTTTATAACAACATTTATTGCTCACAGTGAAAAATATCCCAGAAACTACTGAAGAACATCTAACCAGAACATAGGTTTAGAACATTAAATACTCTTACAATAAATGAAACACAGCTGAAAACGAAATAGTTCCTCTTCAACATCATTCATTGAATTGCATTGCTACATTCCACTTCTTTACTCTTTCCAACAGGCAAAATTGCAGTTTCCTTAGCAAAACGAAGTAGTTCCTCTTACAAGCAAACAATTACAAAATTTTCCAGGGGAAAAAGCCCTTTCTCAGTCCTACTTCTAAATATTTAAACTACAATTACTGAGTGTTTCGTTTCCCCTCTCAGACGCGTGGTCTTTCAGTTTCTTCAACGCTTCGTATTATGATCTTTTGTCATTATGTGATCATGACCACTTGGTAACTGATCCATTTCTGGGATCACGCCTTTACAGCTCCGGACTTCGTCCTCCATTTGCCTCATTTCAGCCATACCTCTGTCAAATGGGTTAATCTTTCTTCTCATCGTGGAAGATTGACCGGTCTCCTTGAAACTTCCTGCATTCAACTTACGAGCATGATTCAAACAACAAATATTATCAATTAACCACCATTCCGCAATGCAATGGCTAAGCGAAACATACACGGGTTTGGCAAAAAATCCTATGGTCACCGGTGGGAAAAAATAAAGTCGGTCGTCAGATGTAAGTGAGCTCGCAGGCTAGAAGGTTCAGCCAGCCACAACGTCGGATGAGGCTTGAGTCGCGGCTAGGAGAAATGCGGGCGGGATAGGCCATAAGTCGGACGTCGGACGGTTTCAGTTTCGGGAACCAGAAGACTTTAGGGGCCGTAATGGCGGGGAAGGAGAGTTAGAGGATACGCGGAGCAGACGGGAAAGCTAAGTCAGATGTCGGAAGACACTCCAATCGGAGGATACAATGATCTCCCTAGCCGAAACGGCGGATGAGTCCGGGCTACGGGCGGCCGGTCGAAAGATAAGGTGAATCGGGCGTCGGATGAATTCGGACGTCGGACGCAGGAAAGGTATTGGAGCCACAACGGCGGAAAGGTTGAAACCTCGCAGCCTCCGATCCAACAGTAAAAGAGGCCCGATTATAGGGAAACTCAAGCATTTGAGCAGTGCTAAGAATCGACAGTAACCAAAGTCGTTTATCTTCACAAAGGCTGCGCTGAAGAACATCGATTTTACTTCTCCTCGACCACACATTCATGACTCAAACCCAAAAAGGAACAAGGCATACATAAACCAACTGACATCCACCTGCAGAGTAAGGAAAGAAAACACGCTCAAGGAGCTCAAGAGTTCAACAATCAAGCCATACAAAATAATAAGGAGGGGCCCAGAAATTTAAACATTAAATTGGGGGGAGAACAGTTGCGGCAGCAACAATTGGCGATTACCTGGTGAACCTAGATCTCTGGGTGATTTTTCTTTGAGTAGCAGTCTGTTTCCCAACCAAAATGCATTAAAAGAACACTCCCAGCTATCCGTATTTCTCCCATGACCGAAGTGTGTACCTTAAACATTGATGCTAGTCCCATTTAGGGAGAGGGGAAACCGACACCTTCAAGTCCAAACAACTATGTTGAGGCCAGAGTATGAGTTTCATTATTACCTCTGTTTTCAGGTAGCTAACAGTGGGGACACCACAAGATTGCAGCAGATAGTAAACCGCAGTATCCATTTGTTCCTCGTTCCCATGCCATTCTAACACTTTTGTGCTTTTGGACTTTTGTCCCTTTCATTTGAGTCTTTCTGTGCGCCTTTCATACTGAATTTTAATTCAGGATCCTCTATCCCATAGTGTCCTTTTGTGTGAGTGGTATATTTTTTAAGATTCAGCTCACGGACGGAGAGGATCTTTTGGCTTTAAGTGCTCATGATTCAGCAACTGTTTTGATTTATGATGCTTTTATAGAAGTGCTGACTCTTTATTCGCCTTTTGGAATTCGTTTCTTGGCATAGGATCATTTATATTTAATACGATGTTCACCCTGCTTCTTCCCATGGGTCCTTTACTATCGCTCCTTAGAACATTTTAAATGTGATGTGGATGGAGCCCCGACATAGTACTTCCAGACTGTTCGAATCCGGTTTAATTCACAGGGGTTAAGCTGGACTTCAATGCACACAACATTTTATTCGAGAAAACTGCTAAGCTGGAAGAAATATTTTAGCAATACACAGGCTGATACTCAACGTATTTGCTACTCCCAAAAGACCTTAATATCCTCCAGACAACCACAAGTTCGTTCCCCTTATTGAAAATCAAAACTTAAAATTAAATCCAATCAAAGCATGACTCGAAAACAACCATACAGCTTATTTATGTACAAGGCAGAAAAAATAAAAGAAAACTAAGAAAAGTAAGGCTTGAGAACCAAACCATTAACTGGCAAGTTCTCCTCCCATCCCTGTAAATCTTGCAGCTTATAAGTAGCAGGGCCAAGTTTGGCGACAATCTGAAAGGGGCCTACCCATAAATGCCGGAATTTGGTATGCTTTCCTTTTTCATCATGGGGGTGGTCCCACTTGAGGACCAAGTCTCCTACTTCAAAGTCCCTTTTCCCAGCTTTATGCTTGTCAAACCATCTTTTGACTACCTCCTGCTGTTGTCTGAAGCGTTCTCTAGCCTTGGATCTGGCTTCTTCTACTTTTAGGAGATTATATATTCTTATTTGCAGAACCTCATCATCCGACCCCCTAGACTCTTGAGCTAGTATGGAAGATGGTAGCAGAATATTGGGAGGCAGGATAGCTTCCTTTCCGTACACGAGGGTATAGGGTGACACTCCTACTGCAGACTTGGGGGTGACTCTGTCAGCCCACAGGGCGTTGGGTAAGGCTGAGTTCCAACTCCGCTGGTTTTCTATGACAGTATTCTTCAGGATTCTAATGAGGTTTTTATTGGAGGATTCAGCCAGGCCATTCCCTTGCGGATAGTAGTTAGCAAAATAATGTAATTTTATCCCTTTCTCATGAGCAAATGCAGTCAATTTAATTGATGAAAAGTATTTAGCATTATAAAAAACTACTGAAATTGGAACTCCAAACCTGGTCATGATATGATCTTGTAGGAAACTGATGACTTCGTCTTCATTTATCTTGCGCAATGGGATGACTTCAACCCAACGAGTGAAATAATCAGTCGCAGTAAGAATGTACTTGTGCAGCAAGGAAGAATTCGGTTTTATTTCTCCAATAATGTCTAGGGCCCATTGTTCAAATGGTTCGGTAATCATAACAGGATTTAGGGGTGTTGCTTCCTTGGGCTGTCTTCCACTGCACCTTTGACAAATGTCACATTTCCTCACATGTGCATGTGCATCCTTGAAGAGGGTAGGCCAATAGTAACCGGCTCTAAGGATTTTGTGGGCTGTAGTGTCGCCTGAATAATGTCCCCCAGCCGGACCGTCATGTAATTCTGCCATTTCTTTCTCAGCATCTTCTTTCTCCAAGCATCTCAGGAGGACTCCATCGTAGTTTTTCCTGAATAATATGCCTTCCACAATTTGGTAGGAAGCTGATTTCAAACGCAGTGCTCTTCTTTGTTTGGAATTCCAATGCTCTGGCAATAGCCCAAACTGCAAGTAATGCACAAGGTCCCTATACCAGGACTCAGGGGCTGTAAATAGAGGGCATACATCCATTACATGCAATTCAACTTCATCTTCCCATGCTTGTTCTTCGTTGTTCCTGCCCCCAGTCATCAGTTTGCATAAGCCCTGACCTTTCACTATAGTAGCTGGCTTGAATTCCAGATCGTATTCCTGAAGGGCTATTACCCAATTGCCCCTTCTTTCTCCTAATTCTTTTTGAATGAGAAGGGATCTTACAGCTGGGTAAGGGACTATTACCTTGGTCTGATTCTTCAATATATAAGGCCTGAATTGTCTTACTGCCTTAAACACTGCGTAAGCCTGCTTATTAATGGTTGGGTAGTTTAATTCAGCTCCTTGTAGCCCAGTGCTCATAAAAGAGATTGGGAATTCATCACCCCCCTCTTCCTTTTGCGTGAGTACAGCTGCTAATGAATCATCGGACGCAAATGTATACATAATAAAGTCCTTGTAAAGTCTTGATTTTACTGAAAGCATTCTTTTCAGTCTCAGTCCACTTAAACTGTGCATTTTGTTTGACCATCTGCTGTAATGGTTTAACAGTCTGGGCAAAATCAGGCACAAACCTACGTATGAAGTTTATTGTTCCCATGAAGGATTGCATTCCTTTTTTATTATGGGGCATGGGGATTTGTTCAATGGCTTTGATTCTTTCTGGGTCTATAGATATACCTCTCTTTGAAACTATATGCCCCAGTAATTTGCCTTCTGTGACTGCGAATACGCATTTCTTAGGATTGAGGGAAATGCCATACTTCCGACAGCGCTCGAATATTTGCTTGAGGTGGAACGCGTGCTCCCCTCTTTTCTTCGAAAATATTGTGATATCATCAAGGTAGACTACTACACTTCGTCTAATCAGTCCGCGGAAAGCTATGTCCATAGCACTCTGAAATGTCGTGCCAGCATTAATCAGTCCAAAAGGCATTCTTCTATATGCGAAAGTTCCCCATTTAGTTCTGAACGTTGTCTTCAATCTATCTTCTTCGGCCACTAATACTTGGTTGTAGCCAGAGAATCCGTCTAACAATGAGAACAATTCAGAACCAGAAACCATCTGCAGCAATTGCTCCATGGGAGGCATCGGATAGTTGTCTTTGTCTGAGGCGCGGTTTAAGTTTCTGAAGTCCACGCACAGTCTGATTTCTCCCGAATTTTTTCTGACCGGCACCATATTTGACACCCACTCTGAATGCCGGTGTCACATACCCCAATTTTGTAAAATTATGTAATTTGTTTTATTTTATTTCTGAGACATTATGTTAAACTTAATCCTAAGTAGGGATTGATGACTCAGTAGAGTCAACAGTTATGGAGTGTAATTCAGAATATTTTATTAATAATAAATAAATTATGGAGACAACAGCATGGGAGAGCTGTTAAAAGAGGTTACTGGTCAAACTGGTGGATGGAACTAGGTGGAAAGGCAAAAGACAAGTGGCAGCATCCTCAACCACTTCCTAAGTTGTAGGTGGCAACTTCCCTATATTTGGGGTCATGATTCCCCAAGAAAGTGGAATGTGAGCAGGTGGCTCATTAAATGAAAGTTAACCCAACTAAGACCTAGGCAATCTTTAAAAGTACTCAATGAAGAGAGCTCAGGCTGCTCAGTCTTTATTCCAGAAAGAATTCATTCAGGAGGATGTGATTCAGGAATTTCATTGAGGAAAGAGGGAAAACAGTAAGAAAGTGTTTTGAGTGATTGCTACAGTAACTTGAATCCTATTACAACTATTTGGGCTGAGAGAACTGTCTAATAGTTCTGAGTTAATACTGAGTTGAAGACTGGTATCTGATTTGCTGCACCTAGTTCCAGCCAGGGAGACCAGAGCAAGCTCGGGGGTCCTGAGAAGTCACCGTCTGAGCGCTCTCCAGGAGTTGGTAGGGAGGAACGGCCTCCCATTGCTGTTGTTGTCCACAGCTTAAATAGGTTTTGTTAATCATTTCTTATGTTATCTGAGTATACATGGAGGAATGTTATGTTAACTTATATGTCTGAGTAATTAATTAGTATCAGTAAAAATAGTATCTTAGAATGTTAGTAGTAAAAATTGTTAGTATTACTGTGTTTTTCCACATCTGGTATCACTAGATAGTACTCTAGCACAGTATCTCAGTGTTAGAAGTAGTATTCTTCTGAACTGAGTTCCTATTTTACTTGCAGTTACTATAAATGTTTTTACAAATTCATGAATGTTTTCTTACAGTATTACAAACTAGTTTCAGTATCGTATCTTATTTTCTGAAATTACTAACTGTAAGAATGAAAAGATAAACTAAATATTTTTGCAGTTTAAGTTATGATTATGAACTTTCAGTTTTAAAGAGGATTTAACCTTTTTAGGAGTTAAATAAAAATAAATATGATAATAGAATATAATTATGTATCTGTATTTTCTTTTTCAGTCTGTAAATTAAATAAGAATTGTACAGAAACATCCAGGATTTCTTATAATAAAAGAACCCAAATCAAACATTGTAATAAATAACACTAAACATCAATTATAGAAGTTTTAGTAAGAAGTAGAATCATTATTACTTTCCCATTAATGTTTTTCTAAAAATATATATAGTATGAAGGTAATATTCCAGTCTTATATTATTATTATTATTATAAATCTAGTCGATCTATATTTAGAACATAAATAAATATAGTTATATACATATTAATTAGACTATGTGTAATATAAAGTAAATGAATAATATTGATAATAGTAATGTCCAATAGAAACAACAGTCCTATCTAACTCAAAGATTTTATTACATTTATAATTTCCACTAAGTAGAATTTAGGAGATAAAGTTTACTTGAAGTAAAACTTAATAACTCCGTTATTAAACAATAGTTGGAAATTACTTAATATACAATAGTCTATTACATTAAATGAACTAAGATGTTATAACATAACTTAAAGTAATACAGATACTATACAGGTACAGATACTATACAGAAAATGGTAGTACAGATACTATATTAATACAAGAGTATTACAATACAGTAATATGCACTTATAATTTAGAAAATCACTACATACAGTAACACAGTCAAAGAATATTAATAGTATTACAATACAGTTGCACCGAATCGTATTTTGCTCGAACCACGAGCTTAACCTTAAGGTTAAAATCTTTTATTTATATTGCTCATAATAAACCAACAGGTATATAATATTAATTTTAAACTCTAAATCGAGCAACTGGCTATATCGTAACTGTAAGAAGTTGGATCGAACCCTGTAAGTTCTATTTTAAATACAAACATTAAGAATTAAAATAGCATTTACATTCACGGCCACAATCAAAATTTACAGCACTGTTTAATACAAGTTTAAAACAAACTCAAAATGCAGATAACGCCTTCTTTTAAGCAGTATTGCAAGACTCAGGTAAAAACCCTGATTTAGTTAAAAGCACAGCCAGAGAGGAAAAACAAGAAGTCGTAATCTCATCTTACAAACAGGCTTTAAGCCGTCATCTGTTCCTTAATATTTACACAGTATTTTCTTAAAATAAAAACCTATAATGCAAAGTAAAGGCGAGTACATACAGTCTCAACCAAAAACAAAATACACATGTTCCTCGCAGGAGTAAACCCTGCTAGTAATTATATTATTTTAACCTACAGTTAATACCAGAAGGTGGAACCAAAATAACCACCAGAGTTGCATATTTTCACCGTCGGCTTCAAAAACCCAGCAAGGAGGAATGCCATGGTTTAGACCAGGCTTACCGGAAGGGAAAACTAGTAGCCGAAGCCCGGTGCCTTCCTTTTCACTTCGAGGGAATCAAACCTGCATTTTAAAAGGAACAGTAAATGGTTAAAAACCCTAGTAAATTCGTGGAAGAACTGTATTTATGAAATAAAGGAATAGATGTAGAACTATACTTACCAGCGAGCTTAAGAGAACAACAGCCATCGAGAAGCAGATCTTTAGTCAAGAGCCGTGGGATAACAAGCATTCTTTTCTCTGCTAGTAATGACTGGTGAAAACCCAGATATTTATCTCATCATTTGGAAACGCTGCCAGTATTAAATCGAATGGCATTACCCACGCCATTTCAGAGTAGACAATAGAACCAAAAGGGAATAACCCTAAGTTCTTAAACGGCTTGAAGCTGCTATTATTTGAGCTACGTTCTTCTACACAGAGCCGAGAAGAAACATGGAGGACAGAAGCAGCATTAGAGCTGTTCACAAGCAAGCTTTCGACCAAATCGAACCAGGAGGGTTTTGCCAAAACTTCGAGCCCGAAGGCGAAGGAGAGACTGATGCAAGTTAGGGTCGAGTCAACCTTATAAGCCTCCAGTGCATGGCAAGGAAACAGCCACGACATTGTTTTAATGATTGTTTACAAGTGGGTTGATTTATAAAGTTACACAATCGTTTTGCTCCCCAAACAAATCATTGATTGGAGATTTCATTTGGTCGACAACCTATGATCACCTGAACACATTTGCATTGTTAACATATAGTATATAAAACTATGTTTTATAAACATATTAATATGCTAGAGGTTCTTGCATTGCAAAGTTAACATTAGTATCATTTACATACATGTTTTAACCCTTGTTTATCTGATCCCTTTCAAGGGTAAAAGCCTTGCTTTATAAACTTGGTTTTCTTAAACTTTGATCTATGAGTTTTAGGGTTAAGAGTACACTTTAAGTTGTAATGGTTCATAGAATTTACAACTCTATGACCTTATGACCATAACCTAATTATTTATCAAGGTAATAAGTATAACAATTCTATTTTATGATAAGTATAGTTGTTATATGTTACCATTTCAGTGATTTATATGGTTATAGCCTAGCTTAGCTAGTAAAAAAGGATTAGTCATTCTAGGACTTAACTTGTAAGAACTCCATTATGTAAAGTACTCTTTTGGAGTGATGTTACACCAGTTCTTTTGGAGTTGTCTAGGTAAATACTTTAGCAATTTTAAATAGTATTAATTTTATTATACTAACAAGTAGACTTTGTTATTTACTCTTATTCAACGATCTTTAAGATTGAATAAGTGAAGGTGGACAAGTAGTTTATGTAATGTATTAGCGTTGTTCTTGATGATAGTCCAACCTGGAGTATTCTTAATAAGATTGATTATGTTAATCTAAGACTACTTCTACAGGTGTTCTTCATATTATTCAGTCTTTGATCTTTGGAAATAAAGGTAGTTTCCCAGCAGTTCAAACTCTTGAAAACGATTAAGAGAAGATTTTTATAGCAGAAAACTATGTAATGAATGTAAGTAATAGAAGTACACATGGTGGTTATCAACTTCAGATCCTTATAAATGTTTTGGTAAAACAAAATCCTATCTTGAATTTTAAAATCCTGTCATGATGTGGAACATCAGATAAGTATAATAGGATTGAACATGATAACTTAAATTTTAATAACAGTGCAAGGTATTAAATAGCATGATTGCATACAGCAAAATCAATGATGATATAGTACTTCATAAGGATATCTTATTCTGTTATTATAAAGAAAAATAGCTATTTTTCCTCTGGTAGTTTAATCATTCTATCGGTGGACGCTTAAAGAGGAGTATAGGAAAATCTTTACCTGTGTAAGCATGAAAAACTCTGGCTAGCATACAGATACATTTATAATTTTTCTAACTGAATGATTTGGTACAACATTTTATTATCTAATACTTCAAAAGATCTGTTAGCAGCAACCCGAACCTTACCTGTATATCTGTAAGAAACATAGAAACTGCTGCATTAGCTTAGTAGCTAAGTAAGCCCAATCTGTCATAGCAATCCCCCTTGCAGTTGAAATCAGAAAACAATCAGTAACTGACAGGAAACTCATCATTCAAGTGAGGCACATTTAAAAGATCATTCAGTTACACTTTAGTAAATTTAACTAATCACACAGTTAATGACTACAATTAAATGTGTTTATATGCTATTTTAAAAGTTTTTAAAATTCTGAAATTTTGGGGTTTTGACATGTGGTATCAAAGCATGGTTCAAACACTAGGCATTGATGTGGCCCAATTACTTTCCGCAGAACAGTAGAAATAACATACTAACTTGTATTTTGTTTTATGTGAAAAACAGAAAATTATTTGTTTCTGAATCTAACAAACAGGTATGGAGAACTTAGAAGCATATGCTACGGAGGAATCTCCAAACACTGAGGTCAGACAGATGTCCAGAGAACCTGTGATTGAGGAGATGACTGCTCACTCGTCAGAGTTAATGCAGACCATAAAAGGGTTAAAGACTAAAATAGAGTCAATCAAAAAGGATAATGAACGAATTCTGAAAACTCAAGAGGAGTTAAATCAAATTCTGATAGAAAGATTTCAGACAGAAGGAAGAAACAGAAGGTCTGAATCTGAAGAAGCTAATCAACAAAAAACCTCCAAAAAGATGAAACTAGCTAAATCTGATAGCAGTTCCTCATCTGAAGGCCTTAAGGAACAGCAAGACTATTATTCTACCAGTGATAGTAGCGAAGCAGAGGTGTATAAGAAAAAGAAAAAGTACAGACCTTACGAAGAGATTTCTGGGGAGTTCAAGAAAATAAAACCCCCAACTTTCAATGGAGAAACGGAAAAAGGAGAAGAGGCAGAATCCTGGTTATCCGGGATGAGAAAATACTTTAAGGTTTATAATTATTCAAACCCGCTGAAGGTGAGGATGGCCATATATAACCTTTCAGAGAAGGCAGATATATGGTGGCAAGATTTGAAGAGGGTTAAAGGGATTAAAGAAAAAGAGGTCAATTGGAGTACTTTCAAAAGGTACTTCAAGAAGAAGTTCCTATCTGAATAGTACTATGAAGAAAGGGCCAAGGAGTTTTATGAGTTAAAGCTTGGGTCCATGACTATGAAAGACTTAAAAAACAAGTTCTTAAGTCTGTTAAGGTATGTGCCGTATTTAGTTGATGAGAAACCGAAGGTACAACGGTTTCTCAGCTTCCTACCATACCATATAAAAGACAGAATCGAATATGACAACCCCAAAACTCTGGAAGAAGCCATGCGAAAAGCAAATTTCTATTTTGAACAGAACAAAAAGAAGGAAGGAATAGCCAATTGGAAGGCTAAAAAGAATGGTAATCAGGCTGAGTTCAAGAAAAAGGAGTATGTACCCCAGAAAAATTTCAAGAACAACAAGAATAGAAACCATTCAAATGGCAAGAACTTTCAGGGAGGCAAAAATGGTGCTTCGAATAACTCCAATAACTTCAAGGGAAGCAAGGAGGTTTCCAACAATCATGGAAATTTTACTAAGAATTTCGAAAGGCAGGAACCTGTTAAGTGTTGGGAGTCCAATGGCCCACACTATGCTTCAGTTTGCCCAAACCGAAAGAAGCCAAACAACAATATTCATACAATACAAGATGAAATGACAGTTGGAGACTTTGCAAGGACTATGCCCTAGATCAATGCAGCATTGGAAAATCGATAAGCTGAGTACCAAACTTCCATGGTGGAAGTAGAAGGTATGGTTAACAAAAATCCTGTAACTATTTTGATAGATCCAAGTGCTAGTTTGAGTTATATTTCACCACAGATAGTAGAAAAGTGTCATCTGAATGTTGAAAAGTTTGATAACTCTTGGCTAGTTCAACTAGCCACAGGGGAAAAAAGGAAGGTAAATTGTTATGTTAAGGATTGTGTTTTAGATATGAATGGTTTTAAAACTGCTGTTAAATTAAATGTGCTACCACTTGGTTCTTATGACATACTTATAGGTATGGATTGGTTAGAACAATATAGGGTAGTGTTAAACTGTTTTGATAAAATGTTTACATGTGTAAATAATAATGAACAACCTGTAATAGTTAAAGGAATTCCTAGGAAGACTGTGGTTAGGCAGATCTCTGCCTTGCAGCTCAAAAGGGCAGTCAGGAAAGGATGCAAGGCCTATGCTGTAATCATTACAGATGAGGCAAATAATGTTGAAAAAGATAAAATAAAAATAGAGAATATTCTTGTGTTAAATGAATTTATTGATGTTTTTCCGGAGGAAATTCCAGGATTGCCTCCTAGGAGGGAACTGGATTTCACAATAGAGCTGGTACCAAGTGCTGTACCTAGCTCGAAGGCTCTGTACCGTATGAACATTCTAGAACTTAATGAATTAAAAACACAGTTAAAGGAATTAATCGATAAGAAATATATTAGACCTAGTGTTTCCCCTTGGGGAGCACCAGTAATATTTGTTAAAAATAAAGACGGAACTATGAGACTCTGCATTGATTACCGTCCGCTCAATAAAATGACAATTAAAAACAAGTATCCGTTGCCCCGCATAGACGATCTGTTTGATCAGCTGCGTGGAGCTACGGTGTTCTCTAAAATAGACCTGAGATCAGGCTATCATCAGGTGAGAATAAAGGAAGAGGACATTTTTAAGACAACTTTTAGAACTAGATATGGACATTACGAATTTGTCGTAATGCCATTCGGGCTTACTAATGCCCCATCCGTCTTTATGTGTCTAATGAACAACATAATGCATAAATATTTAGACAAGTTTGTTGTTGTATTCATCGATGACATCTTGATCTACTCTAAAAATGAAGAGGAACATAAAGAACATTTACGGATAGTTTTGCAAGAACTGCGATAGCAACAGCTCTACGCGAAGTTCAGTAAGTGTGATTTCTTCAGAGATGAAATCCAGTACTTAGGTCACGTAGTGACTAAGGAAGGGATCTCAGTGGATCCTGAAAAGATCAGGGCAATTGAAGAATGGCCAGTACCAAAAGACGTAACAGATGTTAGGTCTTTCATGGGAATCACTGGTTATTACCGGAGATTCATAGAAGGTTTTTCTAAGATAGCCAACCCAATCACTTCTTTGCAAAATAAAGGCAAGAAGTTCGATTGGAATGTAAAATGCGAAGAAAGATTTAATAAACTAAAAACTTTATTAACAATTGCGCCAATTTTAAGAATAGCGGATCCCAATAAGGATTTCATGGTTTGCACAGATGCTTGTAATGACGGTCTAGGCGGAGTACTGACTCAGGATGGGCATGTCATTGCCTATGAGTCCAGGAAACTAAAGATCCATGAAAAGAACTATGCCACTTATGATTTAGAGCTGGCTGCTGTTATACATGCCTTGAAAATGTGGCGACACCACTTAATAGGTAGAAAGTTTACTTTAATGACTGATAATAAGGGTTTAAAATACCTTTTAGATCAGCCTAACTTAAATGCAAGGCAAGCTAGATGGCTAGCCTTCCTAAGTGAATACGATTTCGAAATTCAACACATAAAAGGAAAAGAGAATAAAGTAGCTGATGCTTTAAGCAGAAATGCAAAATTGAATTTCACAACAGCAATCAGTACTTATAATTCTGATTTAAATGAACAGCTAACTAAAGGTATAAAATTGGATGAAATTTATCAAAAGTTACAAGCTACAGCTAAGGAAGAACCCACAGAAAATTTAATTAATGGTTATAGTTTAAATAAAGATGGATTTCTATTGTTTAAGGACAGATTGTATGTGCCAAATGTGTCTAAAGTTAAATTGCTGATTCTGGATGAAGTGCATAAAACCCCTTATTCAGGGCATCCAGGCTACCAGAAAACTGTCACCATGTTGAGAAAAGATTATTTCTGGCCTAACATGAAATCTGAAGTAGCTGAGTATATAGCTAGATGTCTGGACTGTCAACAAGTGAAGACAGAACATCAACATCCAGCTGGGTTATTGCATTCCTTGCCTATTCCGAGCTGGAAGTGGGAAATAATCAGCTTAGATTTCATTACTGGATTACCCAGAAATCAAAATCAGAATGATTCAATTATGGTGGTAGTGGATAAATTAAGTAAAGCATCACATTTTATTCCTGTTAAAACCACTTTTAAGGCTGCAAATATAGCAGAAATTTTCTTAAAACAGATTTTTCGGCTACATGGTGTGCCGAAGGTTATTATTTCAGACAGGGATCCTAAATTCACAGGGAATTTCTGGAAATCCTTGTTTAAAGGATTAAACACCACTATGAATTTCAGCACCTCTTTCCATCCTCAGACGGATGGATAGACTGAAAGAGTTAATCAAGTGTTGGAAGATCTGTTAAGAATGTACGTCAAGGATCAGCCAGGTAAGTGGGAGGATTACTTGCATTTAGCAGAATTTGCATACAATAACAATTATCAATCATCAGCTAAGTTCATCCCTTTTGAAATTCTGTATGGGCGTAAATGTAACACTCCTATCTCCTGGAATAATCCAGTAGATAGATTAGTGTTGGGGCCTGAACTACTTAAAGAAATGGAACAGATTGTAAAACAAGTGTAGGATAATTTGAAGGTTGCCCAGGATCGGCAAAAGAGCCAAGCAAATTTGAAAAGAACTCCTAAAGAGTTCCAGGTGGGTGAGCATGTGTTCATAAAGGTAAGACCAAATAAGAGCTCCCTAAGACTGGGGAGTTGTGCAAAATTAGCACCACGTTACTGTGGTCCATTTGAAATTTTATCTAGAGTTGGTCAAGTTGCTTATCAGCTAGCGTTACCACCTAATTTAAAAGTGCACAATGTTTTTCATATTTCTGTTCTAAAAAAGTATGTACATGATGCTACTCATGTGATTGACTGGAACGTTGTATAGGTAGAACCAAAAGGGGAAGTTCTGGTAGAACCGGATTGTATCCTTGGGAGGAGGGAGATTACTCTGCGGAACCGCACAATTGGACAGCTGAAGGTGCAATGGAAGCACCTTAGTCCTGAAGAAGCTACTTGGGAACTGGAAAGCAAGATGCAGGAAGCATACCCGAATCTGTTCCAGGAGGTTCCTGAGGAAGAAGAATAAGTAACATCGAGGACAATGTTACATTTTAAGGGGGTGTGTATGTCACATACCCCAATTTTGTAAAATTATGTAATTTGTTTTATTTTATTTCTGAGACATTATGTTAAACTTAATCCTAGGTAGGGATTGATGACTCAGCAGAGTCAACAGTTATGGAGTGTAATTCAGAATATTTTATTAATAATAAATAAATTATGGAGACAACAGCATGGGAGAGCTGTTAAAAGAGGTTACTGGTCAAACTGGTGGATGGAACTAGATGGAAAGGCAAAAGACAAGTGGCAGCATCCTCAAACACTTCCTAAGTTGTAGGTGGCAACTTCCATATATTTGGGGTCATGATTCCCTAAGAAAGTGGAATGTGAGCAGGTGGCTCATTAAATGACATTTAACCCAACTAAGACCTAGGCAATCTTTAAAAGTACTCGATGAAGAGAGCTCAGGCTGCTCAGTCTTTATTCCAGAAAGAATTCATTCAGGAGGATGTGATTCAGGAATTTCATTGAGGAAAGAGGAAAAACAGTAAGAAAGTGTTTTGAGTGATTGCTGCAGTAACTTGACTCCTATTACAGCTATTTGGGCTGAGAGAACTGTCTGATAGTTCTGAGTTAATACTGAGTTGAAGACTGGTATCTGATTTTCTACACCTAGTTCCAGCCAGGGAGACCAGAGCAAGCTCGGGGGTCCTGAGAAGTCACTGTCTGAGCGCTCTCTAGGAGTTGGTAGGGAGAAACGGCCTCCCATTGCTGTTGTTGTCCACAGCTTAAACAGGTTTTGTTAATCATTTCTTTTGTTATCTGAGTATACATGGAGGAATGTTATGTTAACTTATATGTCTGAGTAATTAATTAGTATCAGTAAAAATAGTATCTTAGAATGTTAGTAGTAAAACTTGTTAGTATTACTGTGTTTTTCCACATCTGGTATCACCAGATAGTACTCTAGCATAGTATCTCAGTGTTAGAAGTAGTATTCTTCTGAACTGAGTTCCTATTTTACTTGCAGTTACTATAAATGTTTTTACAAATTCATGAATGTTTTCTTACAGTATTACAAACTAGTTTCAGTATCGTATCTTATTTTCTGAAATTACTAACTGTAAGAATGAAAAGATAAACTAAATATTTTTGCAGTTTAAGTTATGATTATGAACTTTCAGTTTTAAAGAGGATTTAACCTTTTTAGGAGTTAAATAAAAATAAATCTGATAATAGAATATAATTATGTATCTGTATTTTCTTTTTAAAGTTACAGATAATTTCCTATTTTGTATCAGTCTGTAAATTAAATAAGAATTGTACAGAAACATCCAGGATTTCTTATAATAAAAGAACCCAAATCAAACATTGTAATAAATAACACTAAACATCAATTATAGAAGTTTTAGTAAGAAGTAGAATCATTATTACTTTCCCATTAATGTTTTTCTAAAAATATATATAGTATGAAGGTAATATTCCACTCTTATATTATTATTATTATTATAAATCTAGTCGATGTATATTTAGAACATAAATAAATATAGTTATATACAGATTAATTAGACTATGTGTAATATAAAGTAAATGAATAGTATTGATAATAGTAATGTCCAATAGAAACAACAGTCCTATCTAACTCAAAGATTTTATTACATTTATAATTTCCACTAAGTAGAATTTAGGAGATAAAGTTTACTTGGAGTAAAACTTAATAACTCCGTTATTAAACAATAGCTGGAAATTACTTAATATACAATAGTCTATTACATTAAATGAACTAAGATGTTATAACATAACTTAAAGTAATACAGATACTATACAGAAAATGGTAGTACAGATACTATATTAATACAAGAGTATTACAATACAGTAATATGCACTTATAATTTAGAAAATCACTACATACAGTAACACAGTCAAAGAATAAATATAGTATTACAATACAGTTGCACCGAATCGTATTTTGCTCGAACCACGAGCTTAACCTTAAGGTTAAAATCTTTTATTTATATTGCTCATAATAAACCAATAGGTATATAATATTAATTTTAAACTCTAAATCGAGCAACTGGCTGTATCGTAACTGTAAGAAGTTGGGTCGAACCCTGTAAGTTCTATTTTAAATACAAACATTAAGAATTAAAATAGCATTTACATTCACGGCCACAATCAAAATTTAGAGCACTGTTTAATACAAGTTTAAAACAAACTCAAAATGCAGATAACGCCTTCTTTTAAGCAGTATTGCAAGACTCGGGTAAAAACCCTAATTTAGTTAGAAGCACAGCCAGAGAGGCAAAACAAGAAGTCGTAATCTCATCTTACAAACAGGCTTTAAGCCATCATCTGTTCCTTAATATTTACACAGTATTTTCTTAAAATAAAAACCTATAATGCAAAGTAAAGGCGAGTACATACAGTCTCAACCAAAAACAAAATACACATGTTCCTCACAGGAGTAATTATATTATTTTAACCTACAGTTAATACGAGAAGGTGGAACCAAAATAACCACCAGAGTTGCATATTTTCACTGTCGGCTTCAAAAACCCAGCAAGGAGGAATGCCATGGTTTAGACCAGGCTTACCGGAAGGGAAAACTAGTAGCTGAAGCCCGGTGCCTTCCTTTTCACTTCGAGGGAATCGAACCTACATTTTAAAAGGAACAGTAAATGGTTAAAAACCCTAGTAAATTCGTGGAAGAACTGTATTTATGAAATAAAGGAATAGATGTAGAACTATACTTACCAGCGAGCTTAAGAGAACAGCAGCCATCGAGAAGCAGATCTTTAGTTAAGAGCCGTGGGAGAATAAGCATTCTTTTCTCTGCTAGTAATGACTGGTGAAAACCCAGAGATTTATCTCATCATTTGGAAACGCTGCCAGTATTAAATCGAATGAAATTACCCACGCCGTTTCAGAGTAGACAATAGAACCAAAAGGGAATAACCCTAAGTTCTTAAACGACTTGAAGCTACTATTATTCGAGCTATGTTCTTCTACACAGAGTCGAGAAGAAACATGGAGGACAGAAGCAGCATTAGAGCTGCTCACAAGCAAGCTTTCGACCAAATCGAACCAGGAGGGTTTTGCCAAAACTTCGAGCCCGAAGGTGAAGGAGAGACTGATGCAAGTTAGGGTCGAGTCAACCTTATAAGCCTCCAGTGCATGGCAAGGAAACAGCCACGACAGCGTTTTAATGATTGTTTACAAGTGGGTTGATTTGTAAAGTTACACAATCGTTTTGCTCCCCAAACAAATCATTGATTGGAGATTTCATTTGGTCGACAACCTATGATCACCTGCACACATTTGCGTTGTTAACATATAGTATATAAAACTATGTTTTATAAACATATTAATATGCTAGAGGTTCTTTCATTGCAAAGTTAACATTAGTATCATTTACATACATGTTTTAACCCTTGTTTATCCGATCC
>LPNX010577349.1:241991-257004 GCA_001517045.1 Pseudotsuga menziesii | reverse complement strand
CCAGTTCTTTTGGACTTGTCCAGGTAAATACTTTAGCAATTTTAAATAGTATTAATTTTATTATACTAACAAGTAGACTTTGTTATTTACTCTTATTCAATGATCTTTAAGATTGAATAAGTGAAGGTGGACACGTAGTTTATGTAATGTATTAGCTCTGTTCTTGATGATAGTTCAACCTGCAGTATTCTTAATAAGATTGATTATGTTAATCTAAGACTACTTCTACAGGTGTTCTTCATATTATTCAGTCTTTGATCTTTGGAAATAAAGGTAGTTTCCCAGCAGTTCAAACTCTTGAAAAGGATTAAGAGAAGATTTTTATAGCAGAAAACTATGTAATGACTGTAAGTAATAGAAGTACACATGGTGGTTATCAACTTCAGATCCTTATAAATGTTTTGGTAAAACAAAGTCCTATCTTGAATTTTAAAAGCCTGTCATGATGTGGAACATCAGATAAGTATAATAGGATCGAACATGATAACTTAAATTTTAATAACAGTGTAAGGTATTAAATAGCATGATTGCATACAGCAAAATCAATGATGATATAGTACTTCATAAGGATATCTTATTCTGTTATTATAAAGAAAAATAGCTATTTTTCCTCTGGTAGTTTAATCATTCTATCGGTGGAAGCTTAAAGAGGAGTATAGGAAAAGCTTTACCTGTGTAAGCATGAAAAACTCTGGCTAGCATACGCATACATTTATAATTTTTCTAACTGAATGATTTGGTACAACATTTTATTATCTAATAAATCAAAAGATCTGTTAGCAGCAACCCGAACCTTACCTGTATATCTGTAAGAAACATAGAAACTGCCGCATTAGCTTAGTAGCTAAGTAAGCCCAATCTGTCATAGCAATCCCCCTTGCAGTTGAAATCAGAAAACAATTAGTAACTGAGAGGAAACTCATCATTCAAGTGAGGCACATTTAAAAGATCATTCAGTTACACTTTAGTAAATTTAACTAATCACACAGTTAATGACTGCAATTAAATGTGTTTATATTCTATTTTAAAAGTTTTTAAAATTCTGAAATTTTTGGGTTTTGACAGCCGGACTTTAAAGATAATCCTAGCGTCCATTATTTTTTTAACCTCACTTTGAATCAGTGGCTCCAACTTGGGGTGCATCTTTCTTAGCGGCTGCTGATATGGCTTGACACCTGCTTTAATAGGGATGATATGCTTGATAATACTGGTGTCGTAGGTCTTTAAGTCTGCGTACGTCCATGCAAAGACGTCTTTTTATTGTTTAAACAGACTGAGGAACTTGTCTCTTTCTGCGGGCGAACAACATTTGCCGAGGTTCACAAACCTGGGATCCGTTTCAGTCCCTAAGTTAATTAGCTCGAATTGTAGCGTTGAGCTGTGCGTCTTCACATTAGCTGGTCTTCTAAACTTTTCGTTCAAGTCAAACATCTTCTCTAATGTTCTGACCCCTTTGGGAATGAAATTGTCATATTTCATTTCAGCCTGATGTTCCTCATCATTGATAATGGCCCCTTTAAAGGTCTCGTCATTTGTCAAGCATTTGATTATTTGTTGATCATCGTCAAATACTCGCAAGTTGGTGATCATGTCGGGTACAGATGGCCTGAACAGTAATTCAATAGAGCATTTGTTATTAGTGGGAACCAACCTGGTGGCTGATGTAGCTAAAAGATCAGCGGCTGCATTTTTCATTCTTGGGATTGAAATAATGTTAAATGCATGAAAACATTTAAGAAACTCCCATACCTCATTTTGGTAAGCTTTCAGATGAGGGGAAACACAATGTATTTGATTTCTTATTTGCTTTACAACTATTTCCAAGTCCCCAAAAACTTTTAAATTACTAACCTGTAGCTCAATGGCCTTCTTGAGTCCCTGCAGCAGTGCTTCATACTCAGCAGTATTGTTAGTACACTCAAACTCTAGTCTACAGGACAGGAAGTGTTTATTTTTTTGTGGATCAATAAGGACACAGCCGGCCCCTGACCCTTCTAATGTTTTCGATCCGTCAAAAAATAAAGTCCAAAAAGCATTATCTACTGAAAAAGAATCTACTCCTACTGCTAGATCTACTATTTTACAGTCAATATCATCAGCCTGAGAAAAATGAAGGAGATCAGGCTGGGTGTTAGATGTGTCGTTGGCCTCTTCCGCTTGATAATTCCTCGGTTCCAGCTCGAGAAAGTAGTTTCCCAACACAGATTCGACTGTTATATTCTTCTCATCCAATTGAGTAACATTGTACTTCATGTGAGGTTCTCTCAAAACCTTGATCTGATTGGGACTCCCTTTGTATGGAAACCAAAGATGTGACCAATCTGAGGCGAAGTATCCATTTAACTTAGCTGACTAATCCCTGCTCAGGACCATGCCGTAAGCGTCTGGTAGATCAGCCACCACTATGTTAATAACTTGGCATACCTTGTCATTGGATGCTAGATGGATTAGGACGTCTTCCATTTCACCAATTACCTTAACTTCTGTCCTATCCAATTGCACCACCCTCCACATGGATGGCTTAGGCTGCCCATTTATTTTCTTACAAACTGATATGGGCATGACATTAATTGACGCCCCTGAGTCTACCAGACAATTATGCACGTTAAGATTAAAGATTTCGAACGTCAGGAGGAAAGGTGGATGTTTAGTTTTAGACTTACCTCCAGCGCTAGCTTCTCCAATTTCTTCTTCGTCCTGAGGCTGATTGTCAACGGGCAGTTTTTCTTCTGAAGTTTCAAGTGCCTTCAACAACTTTTCCTTCTGCTGGGGCACTTTGCACATTTCAAACAGCGGGACATTTGCCTTTATCTTCTTTAAATCTTCAACAATGTCATATTCAATCTGTGTTTTAATGGACAAAGATTTATCAGCACTCACTTTATCTTCATTTGTCTTAGGCAGTGTTCTGTTCTGTTTAGGATCCTGGTTGGTAATGGTGAATTCCGGAATCTGGTCAGCCAAGGATTTGTCTTGAAAATTATTCTTGATATTTCTTTGCAGCCTCCTGATCTTTGGGAGTAGAATACTGTCATCACTAACCGTACCTTTGCTTCTGGTTGTCACGTTAGCTTCCCTGATGTCCCCGTGTCCTTGAGTATTATCCTCTTCTGCATCTAATAAGGAGACAAAATTCCATAATGTCATGGTCTCTTCTTCCTGTTCTTTTGTAGAAGTAGAAGCAGTGCTTTCTTTCTTTTCATCATCATCTTCTTCCGTTAACCTCGAATCCAACATCTGATTCATGACTAATGTCATTGAATTTATCCATTGCAGACAGTTATTTTCGGAATGAGGTTGTTGATGAAAGGTACATAAATTTTCCATACCAATCTCTGTCAGATTCATGGATGCAGTTTTTTGAGGAGGAGATTGGGGTTGATTGCTATCCTCTCTTTTCTTATAATATGGTATGAAAAATTTATGTGCTTCCTTTTCTTTTTCTAAGTCTATGATCTTATTGGACAGCTTCTGCATCATTTTCTCCATGCTTTCATAATCTGGTGTCTTTTCTTCTTTCGGCTTAGTGAACAGTAAGGTTTTCCTTCCCGCACCTTTTTCTCCTGATTGTTCTGGATAGTCCTCAACACTTTCTCTTTCTATTTCCACCACTTCTGCCTCTTCATAGGTCTTTGTCAAAGTAGGTTTGGCCCTCCCTTTTGCAAACATGGCCAAGTCAGGGCCCAAAGCTGAAGTATAGTATTCAATCAGTACTTTGTCTGAAGGCTTGTCTGCTTCAGAGAAATTTTTAAGATATGCTGCAAACCTTTGTGTGAAACTGTGCACTTTTTCCTTCTTTTCTTTCTTCAACGCACACAATCCCTTCATGAGAGCAGCATGAGTCTTTTGGACTGCGTACTTACTTCTGAATATTCTCTCAAAGGTACCCCAGTCTGGGATAGAGTTAGCGGGCAATCCAAAATACCATGAGGCCGCAGCTCCTTTGAGGGTATGCGGGAATAGTCTACACACCACATCTTCATGTTCCCCATCCCTCAGACCTTCTATGGCCAAGTAGAAACTCTGTAGATGATCATCCACAAGGATTTTCTCATTTGGGTCAAATTTGGGCAATAGCTTCTAAAAGGCTTGAGGTAGGTCATGCAAAGGTGGGGTCAGATTCAGAGGTGATCTAGCTTTCCAAGCTGGTGGCGGATTCGGTGGGTTAGGTGGATTCGGTGGATTTGCATTAACGCTGGCCATGAGTTGAGGTGGAGAGTGAGGGGGTGAACCAACAAGAGAGTGAGGACGTGAACCAACCGGGGTGTGAACAGGAGAACTGTAAGGAGTGTCTGGGCCTACTTGGTTCAAAGGAAATTCAACCTCCTGTATGGCAGTTTCCATAAGTTCTTCCCAGTCTCCAACCAACACTGAATATTCAATTAGGGGATGGTCTTTCTTCTTGTACTCTCTTCTAGGCAATTCGTGGATAATAGGAAACCCTCCAATCTTCTTTACATAAGCATGGGTATGTCTTCTCAGATCATTAACAATTTCATTGTGAACATGATATAGATGTTCTCTATTTTCTTCTTCCGGAATTGGATTACGTGGTCCACTACTTTCAGAACTGTAACTAGCAGAATAATCTCAGTGAAACGGGTTTCCTCGGCCAGCCATGCACTGGCGGCCCTCCTTCTAGCGTCAAAATTGTTGAGTCCTGGAAATTCATAGGCGGCAACAGTAAGGGATTCTCCCCAATCAACGTTCCCAACTATCCCGTTGACTGTTTTAAATAGGGAATCCATTCGGTTTGCGGTTCGGCTACCGTAGGTCAAGAAACAAACTGGGGCTTTACCGGTTGCGGCCCGGTCCACGGGAATTTGTATTTTGACTTAAAGAAATGATATGCAAGTGCCTAACTAAATGCAGGGAGCGGTCACAAAGTGATGCGCAGGTTCTTACCTCTCGTCTTTTGCTCGCGAGAAACCAAACCAGATACAAAAAGAAATAAATTAACTATCTAAATTATCCCTAGGGAGCAAGGTTATCATTTTGAATGAGCAATACATTTTCACATACATTAAGAAGAAACATAGATAGTTGATACTTCTTCTAAAGCACATGAACGCTTACAGATATTTAAATAACCAGATAGCCGATCATTTTATAACAACATTTATTGCTCACAGTGAAAAATATCCCAGAAACTACTGAAGAACATCTAACCAGAACATAGGTTCAGAACATTAAATACTCTTACAGTAAATGAAACACAGCTGAAAATGAAATAGTTCCTCTTCAACATCATTCATTGAATTGCATTGGTACATTCCACTTCTTTACTCTTTCCAACAGGCAAAATTGCAGTTTCCTTAGCAAAACGAAGTAGTTCCTCTTACAAGCAAAAAATTACAAAATTTTCCAGGGGAAAAAGCCCTTTCTAAGTCCTACTTCTAAATATTTAAACTACAATTACTGAGTGTTTCGTTTCCCCTCTTAGACACGTGGTATTTCAGTTTCTTCAACGCTTTGTATTCCGATCTTTTGTCATTATGTGATCATGACCACTTGGTAACTGATCCGTTTCTGGGATCACGCCTTTACAGCTCTGGACTTCATCCTCCATTTTCCTCGTTTCAGCCATACCTCTGTCAAATGGGTTAATCTTTCTTCTCATCGTGGAAGATTGACCGGTCTCCTTGAAACTGCCTGCATTCAACTTATGAGCATGATTCAAAGAACAAATATTATCAATTAACCACCATTCCGCAATGCAATGGCCGAGCGAAACATACATGGGTCTGGCAAAAAATCCTATGGTCACCGGCGGGAAAAAATCAAGTCGACCGTCAGATGTAAGTGAGCTCGCAGGATAGAAGGTTCAGCCAGCCGCAACGTCGGATGAGGCTTGAGTCGCGGCTAGGCGAAACGCGGGCGGGATAGGCCATAAGTCGGACGGTTTCAATTTCAGGAACCAGAAGACTCTAGGGGCCGCAATGGCGGGGAAGGAGAGTTAGAGGATACGCGGAGCAGATGGGAAAGCTAAGTCAGATGTCGAAAGACACTCCAATCGGAGGATACAATGATCTCCCCAGCCGAAACGACGGACGAGTCTGGGCTACGGGCGACCGGTCGAAAGCTAAGGTGAATCGGGCGTCAGATGAATTCAGACGTCGGACGCAGGAAAGTTCTTGGAGCCACAACGGCGGAAAGGTTCAAACCTCGCAGCCTCCAATCCAATAGTAAAAGAGGCCCGATTATAGGGAAACTCAAGCATTTGAGTAGTGCTAAGAATCGGCAGTAACCAAAGTCGTTTATCTTCACAAAGGCTGCACTGAAGAACGACGATTTTACTTCTCCTCGACCACACATTCACGACTCAAACCCAAAAAGGAACAAGGCATACATAAACCAACTGACATCCACCTTCAGAGTAAGGAAAGAAAACACGCTCAAGGAGCTCAAGAGTTCAACGATCAAGCCATACAAAATAATGAGGAGGGGCCCAGAAATTTAAACATTAAATTGGGGGGAGAACAGTTGTGGCAGCAACAGAGTCCTAAGTTCCTAGAACTAAAGGTGACTTATTTAAACCTAAAGTTTATATTTCATGTAATACCTTACCATGACTTTGTAAACATTGTATATATATAGGTAGTAAATAAATGAATATCATATGGAAATCTTCATATGATATAATTGTATAACTTAGTTTTTTATCAAATTCGATGTAGGATTTTAATCGATGGGATTTCAGAAAGGTTTTAAAACTAGATTTATGAAATTTGATGTATATACATAGCATAAATATTAATTTAAGTCATTTAGTTATCATGCAAAACATTAGGGTGTATGGTTTATATACTATATCACCGTGTCAATAAACGCTACCACCTCACACGAATAGACTGGAGGAAGCCATCAATTGACAACATGGCTTATTAATAACGCCTATTTGGATTGTTGCGTTGGCTTGGAGAATTGGCTAACACCTCATGATTAACTGACAACTGTTAATATATTGATGCATTGTATTAGCAGGTTTTAATGTCGATACTCATTTCATTTCACAACAATGTACGAGTTCATTATAACCACTGTGTGTAATCAATGGCTTGACTGACGATCCATCAATCAAACGATCCCCGATATATCGAATTGGTTAAATTTAACTGTTAGTTGTGGCTAAATATGCATGTAGCATAGAAGAACGTGGGATTTAGCATTCATCATCGCCAAGTTCAGCAAAAATGGCTAGATTTAAAACCCTCATGTCTGTCAGATCTGAAGCATGCGAAATTTTGATGTTTCACATCATATCATGCACTTGGATACCTATCCCCTCCCTCTTCACATCACCATTCATTCTAGTTCGAAACCAAGAGTGTGTGGAGGAGACCATGGCTCCGTTGAATCATTTCGAAATCTCAGGTTCAGAGCTCGTAGAAGCATATGAGAAGGTCGCCTTACTGTTTGAGAAAGTTGGGTGGGGACAGTTCTTTAAGTGTTTTGATGGTCATCACGCAGAGGTGACCAAACTGTATGCCTTGAATTTAAAATAAGACATTGTACAGATTGGGGGTTTTAAGTTCATCATTAATGAAGACAAAATCCCAGAGGCAACAAATCTCCCACAAGTTGGAGAGCATTGGTTCAAAGGTAGTAAGGTTAATAAAAAGAAGTGTTTATCCTTGCTGCTGCCATTACCAGATAATGAAAAACTGAAGATAGGGGTCTCTATCAAGTTCCTGAAACCTGAATGGCGAGCTTTTTATGAAATTTTGGTCAGGTATGTGTCTTGCGATGGACGTTTCTCCCACTTACACTATTACCATTTAAGACTCCTATTAGCATTAAAGGGCTGTAGGCTTAATCTACCATTTTATCTGTGGCATAGTTTGAAAAAGATGTCGCATGCGGTTCAAAGTTTTGATAACCCTGATGAAAGTTTATTTCACCATTGGTTGGTCAAAATCATACTACAGCATCAACTTTCCTTGAATGGTAAATCATGGGATGCATTTTTAATCGAATGCCATTTGGGGCCAACTCAATATTGGCCGAACCCCTCTCCAAAAACCCGTAGGAAACGGAAGGTTGCTATAAAGCCCGAGGTCAATAATGCTCCTGGGACCGAATCAAAGGGTAAAGGGCTTGAGGAAGCCAATATACCCATAGACACTGATATCAGTAATGAGTATGTTGGTAATACAGTTCCCTGTCGCTCTGAAGCAGCTTTAAACCAATCCCCACCTGATAAAAGTTATAGTACTCCTGCAAAAACAGAGGACAGGTTAGCCGAAAGCAAAAATATTTACGCTGTTAATTGTGAAAATATCCCCAAGCCAAATAATCCTTATGAACATAGTAAGGAGTCTTTGCATAAATTAGATCATTTGGCACATGTATGTTGCGATAGAGGAGGGTTTAAATCATAGAATCTTGTGTTTTCAAGGAGGGTTACTAGGAGTATGGATAGTGTACCTACAATTTTTGTTCATATGGCTAATCGACAGGATACTCAGCCTTCGATCGTCCATATTGAAGACGACGACCCATCGTCAGTACCGGTCACTACTCATTTAAATAAATCCACTCTGATAAAGGATAATAATGCAAGATTAGTTGAAAACATGACAGAATTGGGTAAAGCCAAGGTTTCTCCATCATGTATGGACACCTATATTTTAGACCCTGAACTGTCTTTTATCAGTTCTCAGTCATCTGGTCAAAACATTGAGAACCCTAATCTTCCTCAGGCAGCCAATTCAGGTCACGAAAATGAAGAAGAAACTCTTCAGTGAGTTCTGGACAAGGCATACCAGACCAAGATTACGGAATTAAAAGTTGAACTAAAACTATGTCAATCTAATGCAGCATTGATAGAAGAAGAAAATAGGACATTCAGAGAGGAGTTGTTGAGTTGTATTAGCAGGTGGAAAGAGATGAATAACAAAAAGAACCAGTATAAAAAGGCCAAAAATTCAATAATAGGTACGAATCAGCTTCTTCTTGAACAAATTGAAAAACAAAAGTTAAATATTATCAGGCTTAAAGCCAAATTAGCTGAAGCTAGAAGAGTAGTCGATATTCAAAGTAAAACTTGATGGTTATTCTCATGGGTTGTTTCGCTGTCGAACAGGTAATAAAAGGTTTTTTTATGCATGCCTATAAAATCGCAGATTTTACAGGCATACATTTAAATTTTAGTTTATTTTGTTATATCTGTTCTAATCAATTTTTAATGAGATGCTTTGTTTGTTTAAACGCAGGTGGATATGTCATCATTCTTCTCCACAGTTACAGGACGATTTCAATATGTTGGTTGGAAGACGTGGCTGTTTATGGAAGACGTGGCTATTTATGGAAGACTGGGATTTCAACTCTGTCAAGTACCTTTAAACCAGCAACTATTCAAGCTAGTCGTTTTTTTTATAGTGACAGGTGTCTGATAAAAGAGATTCGTTTCTCTTTGATGGTTATAGGAATCCTATAATTTTGCATGTGGCATTGATGGAAAAACTGGAATCGAAAGGTTGATAGTATTATATAAGTTAGAAGGTTTTAGGAAAGAGGGGATGGAGTGACTGAAGAGCGAGATACTGGAGATATATTTTGTTGCTAGTTTTATTTCATTACTGAAGTTGGATCTTTGGATGTGAGATGTAACTGGACATCTACAGATTGATATCATTACTGGTATTGTTTTTTGGATATACTCTATATCTCAGTATATTATCTTATATATTAATATTAATATAGTATGCTTTGTTATACTTGTGTTTAATTACAGTTTTCACTTTATCAGCTCAATATTGCATTTGAATTAATATATCATTGTGACTGAATTTATTAGTATTTTTACTATAAATTTAAGCTATAAGGATATACATTTCTGTCTATAAAAATATCATTTGTATTTTTACAGTGATTTTATACTAGACATCATCTTTGATTCAAATAGCTATGTTGATCATTAATTATTAATTAACTTCAGAAAATTGAAATAATTGTTTATTTTCAGTTTCTCTGTTAAGTTGTTTTATAACAGAATGATTTATTATGTATGACATAAATATTTCTATTTAGATCATACACTTTATCTTTCTGTTCATCATCTATTAATTAATAATTAATATAGTATTTAGAAACGCTCTCAGCTGAGATAGGATAGATAGGATAGTTAAGATAGTTCAGATTAAGTTTTATTTTAGTATATTTCAGTTAACAACTGTTAAATTGATTTGTGTAATTTTAGCATACTTTTAACAAGTCTTTATATTCAGAAAAAAGTCTTCAAAAATTGGAGTCTTTCCTTAAGAAAGCAATTATAAGACACTTTAGATAGCTGAAACTAATTATAGGATTCATTTAGGTAGAAATAACATTAGGGTAGGTTAGATTTTGCTGATTATTTTTCTCTCCTTAAGAGAAAGATCAGCTGGTAGCAGGACCATAACATGCGAGGTTTTGCTATTCCAAACACACCGGATGCTGCTTTAAGTTGATTGTGTGGGCATAACCTCCTTGTTGGCCTAGGTCAAAAAATCGGTCCAACAGGGAGCACTGGTCCTTTTTGTTAAAAAGAAAGATGGTACTCTATGTCTATGTATAGACTACCGTCAACTTAATAAAATGACAATTAAGAACATATATCCTTTTCCCTGCATCGATGATGTATTTGATCAGATATACAGAGCGATGATATTCTCTAAAATTGACTTAAGGTTCTGTTATCACAAAGTTAGAATCAAACATGAAGACATCTTTAAAACTACTTTCCGGATGAGGTACAGGCATTATGAATTTGTAGTTATGCCCTTCGGGCTGACCAATGCACCGATAACCTTTATGTGTCGAATGAATAGTGTTCTAAGTAAGTAATTAGACAAATTTGTAGTTGTCTTTATAAATGACATATTAATTTATTCTAAAACAAGAGAAGAGCATGATGAACACCTAAAAATTATTTTGCAAGTGTTAAGAGAACACCAGTTATATGCTAAGTTTAGTAAATGAAATTTTTACAAAGATAAAATACAATATTTAGGGGACATGATATCCGAAGAAGGGATATCAGTGGAACCAGATAAAATCAAAGCTTTTATTGATTGGCCTGTTCCTAAAGACGTAATTGATGTACGATCATTTATGGGGATAAGAGGGTACTACATAAAGTTTAAGGGTTTTCAAGAATTGCGAACCCTATAACTTCATTATAGAAAAGGGTAAGAAATTCATTTGGTATCAAAAGTGTGAAGACAGTTTTAATAAACTAAAAACATTACTTACTACTGCACCCATTCTGAAAATAGCAGACCCAAATAAAGACTTCGTCATATGCACTGATGCATGCAATGAAGGATTGGGTGGGGTGCTGACTTAGGAAGGTCGTGCAATTGCATATGAATAAAGAACATTAAAAATCCACGAAAAAAACTATGCAACTTATGATTTAGAGTTAGCTGCAATAATTCATGCTTTAAAAGTGTGGCGTCATCACTTAATAGGTAAAATATTTCTACTAATGTCCAATAACATAAGTCTAAACTATTTGTTTGATCAACAAAATCTAAACGCAAGGCAAGCTAGATGGCTAGCTTTCCTTAGAGAATATGATTTTGAGATCAAGCATATTAAAGGGAAAGAAAACAAAGTGGTTGATGCCTTGAGAAGAAATCTTATAACATTTTTTGTAGCTGCCATTAGCAGCAATAAAACAGACTTGGAAGATAAATTGAAGGAAGGAATAAGGCGAGATCTAGAATATCAGAATTTAAAAGAAAAGATAATTCATAATACATATGAAAATGTAATTACAGATTATAGTTTTAATGAACAAGGCTTAATACTGTTTGAAAATACACTGTATGTACCAAATATATCTGAAGTTAAGTTATTGATTTTAAATGAAATTCATAAAAGTTCATATTCTGGACATCCATGGTATTAGAAAATGATCACTATGTTAAGAAAATAATACTTTTGTCCTAACATGAAAAATGAGGTTGTTGAATTTTTAGCTAGGTGTATTGAATGACAGCAAGTTAAGGTTGAACATCAACACCCAGCAAGCCTGTTACAACCATTACCAATACCAAATTGGAAGTGGGAAGTCATAAGCCTTGACTTTGTAACTGGGATACCTAAAAACCAGAAACAAAATGATTCTATAATGGTGGTTGTAGATAAGTTAAGTAAAGAAGCAGACTTTATTTCTGTTAAAACAACTCATTCAGCTGCAAATATTGTTGATATTTTTATGAAATAAATTTTTTGTCTGCATGGAAAAGGTAATTATTTCTGATTGAGATCCTAAATTTACTGGAAATTATTGGAAAATTTTATTTAAAGGATTAGAAACTAAATTAAATTTTAGTACTTCTTACCATCCACAAACGGATGGGTAGATAGAAAGAGTTAATCAGGTGCTAGAAGATATGCTGCGAATGTATGTTAGTGATTGTCCCAAGAAGTGGGAAGATTATTTGCATCTAGTTGAATTTGCTTACAACAACCATTATCAAGCTTCAACAAAGCTTAGGGCCTTTTGAGATATTGTATGGTAGAAAGTGTAACACTCATATTACATGGAGTAATCCAGTAGATGATTTGATGTTAGGACCTAACATGTTAAAAGTATTGGAACTAACTGTGAAACGGGTACAAAGAAAGTTGAAAACTGCTCAAGACAGGAAAATGAGTATGTTGATCTTAAGAGAACACTGAAGGAGTTCCAAGTCGGTGAGCATGTGTTTGTTAAGGGTAAACCAAGAAAAATCTCTTTTAAATTAGGGAGGTGTGCTAAATTAGAACCCAGGTATTGTAGACCATTCGATATATTGGCAAGAGTGGGTCTAGTAGCTTATCAATTAACGTTACCACCTAGTCTTAAAATACATAATGTTTTTCACATATCTATTTTGAAAAAGTATATACATGATGCTACTCATGTGATTGACTGGAAGTTGATTCAGGTAGAACCATATTGTTTTCTCGACAGGAGGGAAATTTTCTCTGAAATCACATCATTGGACAGGTAAAGGTGCAGTGGAAACACCTCAGTCCAGATGAAGTGACTTGGGAACTAGAGAGCGATATGCAGGTGGCATATCCAGCTCTTTTTAGAGAAGACTCTGAATAAATTAAGAAACATCGAGGATGATGTTGAGCTTAAGGGGGGTGTTTGTAACATACCCAAAAACTGGAAAATAAATATTTATTATTTATTCAGCAAAACATTATGTTAAATTTATTTTCTTTTAAGAGCCATAATTTATTGTAAACAAAGTTATCTTACTCAACTGAAAAATGACTAATGAAACCCTAGAACTCTTTTATGGGAAAAAATTCAAATAGAAATATTTGTCATAGATATTAGATACCAGTAAGTATTACTTCATTAACTTAAACCCTAACCACATCTTGTTAATAAAACAAAATGATTACTTCCATAATAAATTCTATTAACCTAAGATAAAATTAAGGCGTAGAATTATAACCGAACTTAATTAATAAATTCTAGGGTAATACCCCACTAAAATGTTATAGCATGTATTTTGGAATATGATTTAATAATATGTTCTAAACCTACGCAGACCTAACAACGAAAAATGAATTACCATAACATATGAACCATATTAAAGAGCAGAAAGAAAAAAAATAATAAACAATAACAACAACAATAATAATAATAATAATGGGGTTTATGATCATTTTACAACCAGAGATTGGACTGAGCTCAAAGTCCAACTAGTAGGGTTCAACTCTTGGCCTCAAAGCTAGAAAATAGAGAAACTACAAAACCCTCACGGCCGAATAATCTATAAGAACGTACTCTATAAGTTAACCGTGAAGATACAAGGGAAGGTAATTTATTTATCCAACTACTGCTGAGAAAATTAACAGCAAGTATGGCTTAGTTAATTACAACCACGATAGCTTATTACAGTTGTGTCTCCCTAAAATTTTGTTAGTAAGAATAAAAAATATATGAATATATTAAATGTTGTTTCAGCAAAATGAACCAGACGCAATGTAAGGACTTTAACCACAATTTTGGATACAATAAATAAACTTTTAACCCATACAACCCTCTCGGGTCAACAAAGCTGAGAAATACGTTTAACTATATTGAATAGTAATTGTATAAATAATTTGTTATATATATTTTCATGAAGTTAACAAATTGCAAAAAAAGAATGCTATAGAAGACCGAGACTTTAGAGAAGCCTTTTCGCCCAGCACAAATAACAAGATTAGAGGCTCGCAGCCACTTTAATAATATAACCAGTACAAACCCTAGTGGATCAGATCTGCTTATAATATGTAATACAAAGATAACCTTCCAGAATGCAAAATGGAAGTTTAATAAACCTTACTCTGTTCACTTAGAAATTAACTAGGTCCTTATTAACACAAAAAATTTAGACAGAGACATATTATCCAAATCCCTATGAGTCATGTTGTTTTATACAAGCTTCAAAACTTTCAAAAGATGCTAGGGTAATATAAACGTTCGCAACAGTCTCACTCTCTAAATTAAATGAAAGTTTAAGATACAAGAATAACCCAAGTTTGATTTCCATATCGAACCAAGAATAAAGAGAACCAACACCATAAAGACTTATTGTGGGACCATCTCTTCCAAGAGTTGTGTGAAGGAGTGATAAAAGTATTACAAGTAATGGTGAAGAGTGACAGCCAGTTTTGATTTCCATTCCCGATTTTTGCACCTGTAAACATGTACAATAATGGAAGTTAATCCATGAATACGAAAAGATAGTTGAATAAGAAAAAGGGTCTTATTTGTGTGTAGTATAAAGACTGCTAGTGCAAAGAAAACTTACCAACTGGTACTTCAAGAACCAAAACCACCCAAGTATCAGCAGAACGAGAGTTTCAAACCGTCTCTGTGAAAAAAACAATCTGGAAAGGTACGGGTGACCGAGTTCAAAGCCCCTCCATCTCGGTTTGATAAGGATGAATGTTTTGTAGAACCAAACTATCTAGGAGCAACAGGTAGAATGGAATGGGACGAATAGAACAAAACTATAATGCTATCAAATGA
>LPNX010577349.1:231284-241309 GCA_001517045.1 Pseudotsuga menziesii | reverse complement strand
CCCCCCCCCCCCTCTCTCCCTCCCCCCCCTCTGCTCCTCTTCCCCCTCTCTGTTTCCTTCTCCCTGTCTCGCCCTCCCTCTCTGATGCCAAACCTCACCATGGATGGCATATTTTTTCCACTTCTAAGATCAAAAACATGAACTTCAGAAATGGAGGGACTTTAAACCCTTGTAGATAGCGAAATAACTGTCTCAAAATTATTCTGCACTTCTAATCTTTGGTTTTCGCATACTCCTTTTCGCCTTTCCCAGAATGCGGAAATCGAAAATCGAAAACCTAAATTTTTTAATTTTCTAATTTCAACAGTGCCACACTTTTGCCTCCACACTTTCTTTCCACCTTTCCCCTTTCTTTTCAGAAAGTAGAACTCAACTTATCAAATTTCATTTTCATCCCCTTTTCCACCTCTCCGTCTTCTGGCTTCCACAGTTCAGAAAGCGTAACTCAAATCTTCGACTTTCCAAAAATTGTCTTCTCCTCTTGCTTGGATTCCACACTTTGGAAAGCGGAACTTGGATCTTTGACTTTCAAAAACTTGTCCTCTCCATGTGTTCGACTTCTTACTTGCACACTTCCAAAAGTTGAACACGTATTAGTGCTCCAACTTAATTTTTCAAGTAGGTTTTTTGCACTTAAATTCTTCCGCTTCGTCGATATTCAGCGGATAACTACTCGACCGTTGATCTGTGTTTTAGTGGGGGTCTGTCCTCAACCGTCAGATCTCCGCAGGATGTTTTCTGGCCGTTGATCCTTGTTCAAATGCGGAACTTTGGTTTAACTTTGTGGATCTAATTTCTTTTACTGTGGAATTCGGCTGCAACCATTGATATGTCTCCAAGTGCGAATCTTGGTTTAACTTAAGAGGATATATCTTCTCTCTGCAGAAGTGAACTTCGAACGTCGATCTTTTCTCAAGATCGATTCCCCATCATCTGATCTGGATGATTTGTTTTAATTCGATGCTTCTTCTGTTTGCAGAATTATTTCTCAGCCATAGTTCTAATTCAACTACGATATCAATTGTTCAATATGCACAGGATTTAAACCTTATTCTTCATCGATATCTATAGACCTCTAACCTACAACAAATCTGCAAACACCCATTTATCATTCATGAAATCATAAATGGATTGTTCACCTCCTTAGATTGATCAGAGAATCAATCAATCGATCTCTATTTTATTCCCTCTCGGAATCCCTAACTCACACACAAACCTTCAATAATTTTCATTCCTTGTGCTGCTATTTAAAACATTAGCCACTGCTTATTGAATATATTTTTTTCTTCTCATTGTAGATAGGAACTTTCTGGTGCTATGTATTTAAGGAAAAATCATTTTTTAATCCAATGATGTCTACATTATTTTAGAATTGAGGTAAGAAGTGTGGAATGGTGCACCATGAGGAGAATGACACTATCGGGCCTCAGCAACATTGAAAAGAACTAGACCAAAAATGATGTAAGGTTTACAAATAAGTTATTAGTTGACTATTAAGTGTGCCCAAGGAAATGATAGGGTGTTGTTGTTGTTGGTCTCTTGTGCTCTTTATTGTTTCTTCATTTTGAATATATTAGACAGTTTGAGTCTAAGGTTTTATGTATAGGTTCTTCACTACATTGTAATGAATTGTCTTATTCTCTGAAATATTGTTGTCAATAAAACGTTGGTTAAATTGTTTGGAAAACCATGCCAAACTAATACTAAAATCCCCTTCGCAATTTTTTAGTTATGGCTGCTCAACGGAGAATGATAAAAAATATAAAATGATAATAATCCTATATGTTACGGAAAACTACATTTATATACAACTAATTTCCCCTTTTACCATACTAGGCGAATAATATTTCGTTAAATAGATACCAATGCAAGAAGAGTGACATAACATACACTATAAATATTAATATATAATATTATAGAATTCATCATTCATTTTGTCCATATTAAATACATCTCAGGTATTTTTGGGGTTGCTTAGGGTTCAGCATGAACATACATGTCATTCGCATATTAAAAAGTTCAAGCTACAAATATGTTGTCTGCACCTTTGCAGGTTTTAAACAAGGTGAAAGATGTTGGAGTTGAAAATATTATCGATGTCATTGTGATTGAAAATCCACAAAACAGTGACAAAACACAAGAGTTTACCGTGGATTTGCATTTGTGAATATGGAAAGTTATAAAGATGCTCAAATTGCATTTAAAACAACATTGTAAAAGAGGAATGCTTTTGGGACAGAAAGGCCTATTAAGGTTGCTTGGGGTCAGCCTTTGAATGATCCAGATGAAGATGTAATGTCATAGGTATGAATAAATGAATATTTATTGCATTGTTTTTTAAAGATAGTTTGTAGATCTTGTCTACTGCCAGTTTTGAAAATGTTTTATTTTTCAATATGTGCTCTAATAATTCCTCTGTATGGTTTTCAATTGTATTGCTTTCTAAAGTGGGAGCTTCCTTTCCTTTGTAGGTAAAGTCAGTATTTGTAGGAGGTTTGCTGCCAACATGGAATGAGGAACATGTCAAGGAAAATTTCTGCAATTTTTGTGAGATAGAAAGGGTTGTTGTAATACCCCTATTTTGACCCCATTTGCATTAAAGGGTACATGATGTATATTTTGTAATTAAACATGGTGAGGAGCTAAACAAAAAATCCCCACCATTAATTTGGTTTTGTTATGTTTCGGTAATAGGGATCGTTGCCGATGGTATATTGTGCTGTCCGACACATTATAGCTTTGGTATCATGTAAATATGCACATCAATTTAATTAAACCTATAGCCAGCTACGACGGTGCAACATTGAATGAAAGGGGCATGATTCCAAAGGGTAAGGAGGGGGGATTGCTAAAACGGGACCCCATTGGGAGTTAGCCATGTCTCACCACCCTGTTGTTTTGTTGTTAGTTGGGGAAACGATTTATTGGCAAAAAGACCACTACCACACCCATGCCTTCTCTCCCTCTCCACGTCGTGCGGATGGTCTGCCCACTAACTAGATCGTGAGTCCGTTCAGTTTCTTCATGCAGACTAAGTTAAAAGTTACACATTCCATTGTTTGGGGGTTTTCCTTCCTCCTTTCTCGTCGATTGCTAGTCTGTTGTGTTCATCCTCAGGTTCACGCCGAGAATTTCTCTGCGTATGATCTTCCTCAGGCCTGTATAGAGAATGGGTTTCCCCCTTTTTCCCTTTGGTAGATTGTGAGATGTTTCCGTGGTCTCCTTTGTGAGGGGTTTCCCTCCTATCTAGACAGTGAGTCGTCCTATTCACTCTCTTTATGCATCGGTGGAAAATGGGCATGGTCCTCCACACGCAGAATGCTCTCTTTTGTTTTGGGACTCACACAGCAAGTTGAATAGCATGTTCTGTCATCCATGATCTCATGTGAATGAGCCTACACATTTTGTGTGGTGTGTAAGTTCATGCCTGTTCTCCTTATCGATTGTAGCCTACATCTATGTTTTTCCCTATCCATGTTGGGAGTTGGGCTTCTTCCTATCGCAGACTGTGTAGTTGTTGCCATCGTTTCTTTGTGATATTGGGGCTGTGGTCTTCCCCTGATTTTGGGTTGTTTCTTGGTTACTGAGGTTATTGGGGATCGTTGCTGAGTTATTTTGGCCACACTAGGGCCAAGAACAACTTTGAAGCATTATTTGACCTGAACTGTGTTTCACCTTTATGTTTGGGGTTGTCACCCTGTTGTCTTCATCTTCTTCACAGAGCTGTGAACTATTTGTTTTGTTGTGGTATGCAGTGGTTGGTATTTAGACTGTTGAGAGTAGGATTAGAGGCTGGGTATGCTTGAGAAAACTGGTGTTTGAGGTCACCAGCTTAGCATTTATCCTTTCCTAGCTCCTTGACGGCCTGATAAACCCTATTGTGTGGGCTTGGCTGATTTGTGTACCTTGGCTATGTGTAAGCCTGCTTTGACCCTTATTCCTTGAGGAATCATGCCCAGCTCGGGGGTGGTAGTGTTGCTGAGAGATTGATGAGCACGCTGGCCTATGGTTGGGTGGAACATTGCGGCAACGTAGCTAGTTGCGGGACGAGTTCTTATTTGATGAGTATTCTTGTCCATTTTACTTCTACAATTATACTATACTGGTTAATGAATATGATGAACATGTGGCATGCTTGAATGAATGTATGTTTGCTTCCGCTATGTATATGAAGGATTATACATCTTAGTATGTATTATGTTTAAGCTTTTTATTTCAGCATTATATGCATGTTCATGTTCATGGGGGTATTTGCCCATATGTTTGGTGTTGGTAGCATCCTCTTCCTCGGTCAGAGGGTCGGGGACATTACATTATGGTATCAGAGCTCTGGTTGTAGCATGGGCCTGAATGGGCCATGAAAATGTAGTGACAAAGCCTATAGGTTGCAACATGGGCCTCAGAGAGCCATGAAAGATCAGCTAGCAGGGGCAGGTTGCCCTCTGCCCAGTAGAAATGAGAAATGTTTCAGAAAATTTGGTTGAAAAATTCTCTAAGTGCCAAACTCGTCAGATCATCGGAGGACTGAGTGGGAACATCCTTCGATACAGCAGAATGCTTAGTTGGAAGACCACCCGACGAGGGAACGACAGAAGGAAATTCATGAAAATTTCTCTAAGTTCCCATCAGTCATCGACGGAGATCAGTGGAATTCGAAGCTGCAGTTGCGGAGGGGATCAGTCAAAGGCTGCCGAAACATTGTATCCCTTTTGTGAAAAAGACCACCCGACGTAGACCGTCTGTGATTGACAACACTTAGTTGTAGGGATTGCCAAAATGATGGCTCCGTAGGGTTAATGATCGCTGAAACAACGATGATGAGTAGTTGTTTGGATCATCGATGCCGTCGACGAAGAAAAAGAAAAAGAGAAAAATTTTGGGAAAATTTCTAAGTCGTGAGGCCATAGGCGATTGGCGACGTTTAGGTGATGGGATCGCCGATGCTTAGGTGATGGGGTCTCCAAAAAATCACCACCATCGATGGGCATTAGAAGACGAGATCGTCAACAAAGAGACAATGAAGTTACCGATGACACATCGGCAGAGGAAAGAGAAATTCAGCGAAGATTAGTTAGATGGATCGGCGAAATTTAGAGGATAAATCGGCCGATGCAGCGCCAAGAAAAATTTCAAAAATTTGTCTAAGTGTTGAATCCATCAGCAATTACCGAAATTTAGATGATGGAACCGTCGATGACTATATCAGAAACATTTAGCTAATTACTCGCCCACCGTTGCGGCTGGATAGTGGACTATCCTTGCGATGGATAGTGGACTATCCTTGCAACCGTCAATTCCGCAAAAGGTAATTATTTTGATAGCTGATGCGGAGTGGCGAAAATTTGAAGTGATAATACCATCGACGATCGACGACGATTAGCTGACTGGATTGCCGATGACTAGATAAGGGAGTAGCCGCAGTGTCGACGAGAATTAGATGATGAAAATGCCGATGTAGCGACAGGAAAAATTTGAAAGTGCCAAGGAGAAAGAAGGAATTTTGCCAAAATTCTCGTAAGTGTTAAAAGCCATCGGTGAAACTTTGTTGACCAGATCACTGATATTGTCGGTGAAAATTAAAGGATGGAGTCGTCAATGTGTCATAAGACGTCAGCGAACTTTAGTTGTTCACACCGCCGATGTCGTTGGTGGAAAATAGTTGATGGGTTTGCTGACACCACAGAAAAGTTTAGTTGATTGCGTGCCCGCTGTTGTGGCTGGATAGAGGAATATCCTTCCGATGGATAGAGTCCCTGATTGATGATGCTGCAGTGGAAAATTTCCAAAATTTTTCCAGGGCATGAGATCATCGGTGATCAAAAAATTTTAGTTGTCAGGATTGCCGATGACTAGAGGACCATATTGCTGACGAATAGAGGATGAATCTGCCGAAGTCTGGTAAAGTGGATCGATGATTATTAGTTGAAGGAAGAGCCACAGTTTCAACGGGGATCTCTTGAAGGCCGCCAAAACATCGATGAAACTTAGTTCTTTGAAGAGCCAATGCCAAGAAGGAGCATTTTCGAAAATTTTCCTAAGTAAAGAAAACATCAGAAAATGTTAGGAGATCGTGTCGCCGATGAACATCATCGGAAGGATTTAGTTGTTCAGGCATCCACCGTTGCGGCTGTCATGTGAACTATCCTTCCGATGGTTACAAGTTTTAATCATCGATGGGGTGTGTGGCAGAACCCACAGTTGATTGGATAGCCATCGTTGTGGGTGACTATGGAACTAACTGCTCGATGAGTGAGTGGTTAGTTGCTCCAACCACCGATGCCATGGTAGGTAACGTTCCAATCGCCAACACATCGAAGGAAAATTTACTGTTTGATCACCACAATGTCAGAAATTTTAGAGGCTTTGGTCACCGGTACAGTGGACCCGTTCAGTTTTGGATCGCTGGAAGTTAGTGGATAATTGCTCCAATCCACCAACAAGTTAGTGAACCACGGACACCACAATGAGAATGCTACCTGTCGTTGCGGACATCTAGAGGACTAAGTGTCCGATGCCACAATGGGTTGTCGTTTCGACCGCAGACAAGGCTGTGATCTGCGGAGATTTTAAAGGGAATAGACAAGGGACCCTCCAATACAGTAGAGAAAATTAGACATTATAGCCCCCGAAACGTCGGAAATTTATTTGGGATGAGACCCAATTTTGACAAAGGAAATTTTTGGGTTTTCAAAGTGGAATTTTCTTGACAAATTCCAACTGTTTTTTAGTGGATTTCAGCAGACTGTCAATGGGTTACAGGGCTTAAAAGGAATAAAATTCCAGGTGGCTAAAGTTCGCATTTCAAACCAAAATACATTTGGTAAAAAGAATCATTTTTTAAGCGGTGTGGTTTTCACACCCGAGGTCAGAATGAATCTTGTGGACAGGTGTTGGAAAGCTTATCCAGCAAGGAACAAGGGAGAGTCACCAGAATGCGAATGCGGAGCAGCGAAGTGCTAGTGATTGCTGAAAGAGAAATGTGCTATCGTCAATATGGACAAATCTGGGAATTGCATGCCTAGAGGTAGCAAGACCATGAATTCAAACCAGCTGTTGTATGGAAGAGGAGTTCCATGCAAAAATGAGGGACTTGAAAAGGGAAATTTCCTTAAACCCTATCTTGCTGATTATAACTACATTTTATAAGTTGAAATGTATGAGGATATGCCTTACGTGCATAGGATATTACATGTACATTTATAATGAGCCACTAATGACAATTATTGCTTTGGTGTTGGAATTACTGGAAAAACCAACGACAACATGGACCTGGCTAAATATGTTGCTGATGCTGGACAATGTAACTAGCAACCCTATGAAGAAAGGGATAAGGCAACAAGTTCAGAATCAAAAGTTGGCGAGCAAATTCTGCAATCTCCTGTAAAGGACCAACCAAATTAGTCATGCCAAGGGTATAAGTAGGACCCATGAAGGTAAGGGTTTGATTATAACAAATTGCATGAAGTGGTAAAGGTAAGAGATCTCATACCCTGTGGATATTTGAATGTTAGACTACATTCATATAGGAAAGTATCATTCCTGTATATGTTGATTGAGCTTAGTAGCCCAAGGAAAGTAAGTACTGATGATCTTGGTTATAGTAATGCATCCTATATGAAGTGGTCATGGTTAGGCCATGCATGTTGTGTTTGAATGCATGGTATTCCTGAATCAATACAAGGTAGCATCGAGTGGATATGCATTAAAGGATTTTATGAATCTTGTAGTTATGCATTGAATGAATGCATATGAAGGGTGTGAGTAACTGATTACATAGGTATGGGTGCAAGGGCTGTGATGCATTGCATGAATGCATTAAGATAATGCATGTGATATTATGAATAACTAATGGCTGAAATGATGAATTGATGACAAATTTGGAACCATTTCAGAGGCTGTTATGGATGCAGGATAGTAAGTGCATGAGCAGGGTAGTCATGATCGATTGGCTACCAAAAATTCTCTATGGAAGGGCAAGGTGGTACAAATGATATGCTTGTGAAGTAAGGAATATCTGAATGTTTCATTGCGCCGAGAGGCGCTCTACAGCCCAGTATGGGGGAGATCTTGTCACGTGATGTCACGTGATGTAACGTTACTAACATGTCGGCAAAAAAAATAGTGAAAGTGAATATTATGGGGGAGATCTTGTCACGTGATGTCACGTGATGTAACGTTACTAACATGTCGGCAAAAAAAATAGTGAAAGTGAATATTATGGGGGAGATCTTGTCACGTGATGTAAGCTTACTAACATGTCGGCAAAAAAAATAGTGAAAGTGAATATTTTGGGGGAAATCCTGTCACGTGATGTAAAGTGAATATTATAGTGAAAGTGATAGTGAAAGTGAATATTATGGGGGAGGATGTAAAATATTTTGTCGGCTCATAAAGTTTCAAAAAATACACTTCCTATATTAATACAAACAAAAAAAATATTATATAAAAAAAATATTCTCAAGGAGCTTAGAGATGAAGATTCTGATCAATCAGCCAGGAATTTGATCGCTTTAACAAGGTGAGTTGATCAACAGGACTCTATAATTGTTTAGCAAATTGAATTGTTGGTTCTTTTTACTGCAATGGTTCTCTCTTTTCTCATGTAATTGGCATAATACTACAGACTAAATTGAGGCAATGCTGCATTTTGTTAGGGTTTGCAGTTCTTTCTGTAGCTTCTTTTTTTATTATTTATGAAGAAATGGTTTGTTGTGGGTAATCGCCCTTTACATATACTGTAAAAAAATGCAGTCTATTAGTAAATGGGTTTTCAACTGTTGTGAATGTGAATGTGTGAATATATTCGGTATCGTTTCCACCCTTTTTTTACTGCAATGGTTCTCTCTTTTCTCATGTAATTGGATGTCGGTAAAAATAATAGCTCACATCAGTCCAGAGGTTTGGTATTTGGCATAGATATCCCCTTTGTAGAAATCCTTGGTTCTCATCACAAGCCACCCACAGATGACGGAACCCAGAGCAGACACAATGGCCATTATGATAAACGTTTCACGGAAACAACTCACTCCTGTGCACGTGAGTTCATTCCGATGTGGCGCCGACGTAGGCGAGGAGGCTTTAACAGTCAAATCCATAGCCGATTGCTGTTGCTTCCTGGCTTCTAAGTCGTAGGGACTCACAGAACCTACTAGATTATAAAAGGTGGGATAATGTTTGACCCCAAAGAGCTCGGAAATTATGGCAAAAATCACAGGCCACTGGGCTCCAAAGCAGAAGCCTATGACAATGGAAGCCACATAGAGAGAACCTGGAATTGCAAATGCTATGAAGAGGTGGCCTACACATGAAATCGCTAAAACAGTTGTTAGAATCAGAGGCCTGGGGAAACTGTAATTTTTTAACAAAAAATCTGAGAAAAAACCGGCAACAACTCTGCCCAAGAAGTTCCAGATACTGACGAGAGACACGAATGTGCTCACATCTACTGCCGAGAATCCGAGGGCAGACCCAATCTGACCCATGTTGTCTATGGCTGTGATAGCTGCCCCAATGCCACACACAGACCCGAGGAACAGAATCCACATGTCTAGGCTCAACAATGCTTGAAGAATTGTGTAATTTTCTCCTCCCACAGGAGCCTTGATATACTTTGTATATATTCCTCTCAATCCCAACTTCCTAAATTCCTGAGAAACAGAACCGGGAGCCCTGAGAAACCATAAATATAATCCTTTTAGTTTTAAACCAAAACTTTTTGATACCTCCATTACAGAACCAGTACTGTATGATTCATTTGTTTCAACGAATAGCTGGATAGTGTTGGAATCATGCTTCACAAAGAGATAGTGAGATAGTCGTGACTCGTGACATCGACTCTTTTATGCCTTACAATCCCCATGTCACATCCATCCTTGCTCGTCCACCAATTCCCTCACACTCCCTATTCAATCCATCAAGCCACCACCTCCACGCGCTTGCAACAATACATTTTTACAGCCTGCGATTTGGCCAATTTACACTCCCATCACACGCATACTCCATTCCTTTCTCACTCATATTGCCCT
>LPNX010577349.1:214660-230269 GCA_001517045.1 Pseudotsuga menziesii | reverse complement strand
TGAATCAAATCAATGGATACCTAAGAAGAGGTTTGCACCTTGATAGATTTGATCCATCTCGGCGCTTGATAGAGCCTAGGATGTGGATCTACGCTGGTTTAAATTACATAAAGGATGTGATTGTACCCTATAATCTAAAATATGATAATGATTTCTTGAAAAAAATGAGTTTTGGTAATATTGATGTGATTAACAACTGGAAGTAGTGGAATTTTATAAATTCTGAAAATGCTTCAGTGATTGTTGCAGCAATGAAAAGGTTATATGCATCAAGACTTACCAAGTGCTTGGTTGATTGAAGCTCAGGCTTCGGGTATACTGTTTGGAGCATGGTAAAGTGGGTAAGACCATGACAAAGACCAGAATATACCATGTGAAAGAGCCAAACCTCTTGAGAAGTGTCTCATGGCCGTGATAATAGTTGTATGCATAATGAATTGTAAATTTGAATTTGTGAATTTTGGATTTAAGAAATTGCTGACAACTACTAATCGCTATTGACTTGCATAAAATTGTGTCAGGAGGACGCATTGTAAGTGGGTATTCATATTATGTTAGTAAGCATGAAATTATAATGGGCATAGCGGTGCTGCTTACAAGAGACCCAGAAATGAGGATCACCTCATTTCCAAGCAAATCAATTTCTGTAGTAAATAGAGTTGCAAATTCTCATTGAATTTAATTAATAATGCTATTGCTTGGTTATGGAACAATCAAATTTGGGTTGCATTATCAGATAATGATGGACTGTTTGGTTATTTGTTGAATGTGCTAGGGGTACACACTACAGGAAGATCATGGGTGATGGCTTGCAGGAGCCAAACTTCATGGGAAGTTTTTCCCTTATCTTGGAAATGGGTTTCGGGTGAAACTCCATTGGACATTTTGGAAATGTCTCAGCTGCACTACATGCTTGGTAAGCAACATGGGTGAGATGGTATGGGTTATGTCGGTAAGACATGTGTGGATACGAAAGGTAAAGAGGAATTGGGATGACAAACCGAGGGACTGTCAACTCAGATAAGGGAGCCCCCATTCCTCCTTAACGACGAAATACTGCTACAGAAAATGGATAAGTGTTCTGTAACCCTAGCTAAGAATATGCATGTCAAATTGTTAAAGTCAATATGCAAAACATATTTTGATTTTATTTCCATTAGGACCGATTGCTTGAGTATGAATAGTACCTACATGATACACACTAGACAAGGGTGCACACTTTTCCAATGTTAGATCATGGAAGGGTTTTCCAATATTGATTACACCCTAGGGAGTGGATGCACTCCTGGTGTCTCAATACTTGATAGTGAATGGTATGAAATATGGTTACAATTTTAGAGCAATAATGCTAATGAATATGCTTATATTGCTTGTGTTGCTAGGATAAGCAAATGTAGTTTACAGTATGGTCTATTGGGTGATATGGAAAATGGTCATTTATTGTTGATATAAGGGCATGTGTTGTTGTTGATGGCATGATAAACCCAATGAGGGTTGGCTTGGCTGATGTTGGTTGTCGATATAAGTACAGATGATTTGTTGACAGTATGATAAACCCAATGAGGGTTGGCTTGACTGTTCCTGATATATATAAATATAAAAGGAAGTTGTGAAGCAGCCTGCATGCTGACCTAACATCCAAGTCCATAGGCGATCCCAAGGCTTGCAAAGCGAAGCAGGATCCTGTGGACCAACGAGGAAACGTACAATACAGATAAGTATTAGATTATTTTGAAATATCTTGCTTATGAATATACATGTGTATATGATTTGGTTATGATGTTTTAATCTCTTGTTCTAGAGATAAAACTAATGAGAATAAACTAAACATGTGAATCTATTCAATGTTTGAATATAGGTATCGCTGGCAGCAAGGACTATGAGAGCATCCTAAGGGTGCATGTGGACATGTGACTATCCTGAAGAGCTCAGAATGAGCGGTAATGAAAAAGGTGCTAGTAAGACTGTGAAGGTCCTAGCAGCCGAGACAAACCATGTGGGGAGGCTCCATGGTTGAGAGGTCTAAAATAGACTGGAGACACTAAGTGTCATGACCAAGAGGGATTGATCCAGCATTCACGGTGAAGTGAAAGAGGATGAGAGCATGAAAAGCCACAGCAGTGGTGTGGGTTCTAGGATGGAACAAAACAAAGAGGGGAAAAACTCTTGCTGCTCTCTCTTTCCTTTTATATATATATATGGGATTGATCCAGCATTCACGGTGAAGTGAAAGAGGATGAGAGCATGAAAAGCCACAGCAGTGGTGTGGGTTCTAGGATGGAACAAAACAAAGAGGGGAAAAACTCTTGCTGCTCTCTCTTTCCTTTTATATATATATATGGGATTGATCCAGCATTCACGGTGAAGTGAAAGAGGATGAGAGCATGAAAAGCCACAGCAGTGGTGTGGGTTCTAGGATGGAACAAAACAAAGAGGGGAAAAACTCTTGCTGCTCTCTCTTTCCTTTTATATATATATATGGGATTGATCCAGCATTCACGGTGAAGTGAAAGAGGATGAGAGCATGAAAAGCCACAGCAGTGGTGTGGGTTCTAGGATGGAACAAAACAAAGAGGGGAAAAACTCTTGCTGCTCTCTCTTTCCTTTTATATATATATATGGGATTGATCCAGCATTCACGGTGAAGTGAAAGAGGATGAGAGCATGAAAAGCCACAGCAGTGGTGTGGGTTCTAGGATGGAACAAAACAAAGAGGGGAAAAACTCTTGCTGCTCTCTCTTTCCTTTTATATATATATATGGGATTGATCCAGCATTCACGGTGAAGTGAAAGAGGATGAGAGCATGAAAAGCCACAGCAGTGGTGTGGGTTCTAGGATGGAACAAAACAAAGAGGGGAAAAACTCTTGCTGCTCTCTCTTTCCTTTTATATATATATATATATGTGTGTGTGTGTGTGTGTGTGTGTGTGTGTTTATGCATTGTGAAAACAAAAGGTTGTTGAATGCATGTATGACTGGAAATAGAATGTGTGTATTTGCTTAAAGTAAATTATGAATGCTGGAATGGTTAATTCCTTGCCCAAGAATGGACATGAATGAGTTCATGTGCCTGTTGGGAAGGCATGAAAAATATGAAAGTCTCCTTGATAAGACTTGGACTATCATGCCAATTGGGCAATTAATTGATTGATATTAATGCCTATATTATGCTTGGTCTAATAGAATTTCAATGATGCATTTCACAGGTGATAAAGGTGAAATCTAGTGGTGCACATTGATCATGGCAGCAGACCAAAAGTTGCTGGACTTGGCTGGAAGTCTCCTTCAAACGATTGCCAGGACCCAAGAGAATCTTGGAGAGATGCTCAAGATATAGAAAAGGCAAAATGAAATGAACCACCAGATTTTGCAAGACTCTATTGGTTTGCAAAGGGAGGTGAAAAGCCTTTTGGGAGAAATCGGCAAAGGAAAGGAAGGTGATTCAATGATGGGACATTCATCCAAGCGATCCGTTAAGAAACGGTCCAAGCATGAATACTCAAAAGATATTGAGCAGGTAAAGATGAAGCAGCTAGTGAAATGCTGGGAATGCGGAGGACATCATTTATGCCGGTACTGTCCAATGAGGGAACATAAAGAAGGCAGCAACCACAAAGTTCCTAGGCTTTAGGATAAGCCAAGAGTTGAGAACCAGCAAGAGAAGCTCACGGAAGTTGAGGGGCTTGGTCCTAAATGTTCAGAGTAGATAATTAAACATGGGACAGGTCTGCAAAATTTTTAAATTTTGATGTGCAAATTGTATATGTATTGGAACACCGAGGACGGTGTTATTCCAAGGGGGATGGGATTGTAATACCCCGATTTTGACCCATTTTGCGTTAAAGGGTACATGATGTATATTTTGTAATTTGTCATGGTGAGGAGCTAAAGGAAAAAGCCCCACCATCGATTCGGCTGTGTTATGTTTCAGCAATAGGGATCGTTGCCGATGGTATATCGTGCTGTCCGACACATTATAGCTTTGGCATCATGTAAATACACACATCAATTTAATTAAACCTACAGCCAGCTACGACGGTGCAATGTTGAATGAAAAAGGCATGATTCCCAAGGTTGAGGAGGGTGGATTGCTAAACCGGGACCCCATTGGGAGTTAGCCATGTGTCACTACCCTGTTGTTCTATTGTTAATTGGGGCAGCGACTTGCTGGTAGAAAGACCACTACCACGCCCACGCCTGCTCTCCCTCTCCACGTCGTGTAGATGGTCTGCCCACTAACCAAATCGTGAGTTCGTTCAGTTTCTTCATGCGGACTAAGTTAAAAGTTACACATTCCATTGTTTAGGGGTTCGCCTTCCTCCTTTCTCGCCAATTGCTAGTCTGTTGTGTTCATCCTTAGGTTCACACTGAGAATTGATTTCTTTGGGCATGATCTTCCTCAATCCTGTATAGAGAATGGATTTCCCCCTTTTTCCCTTTAGTAGAATGTGAGATGTTTTTGTGGTATCCTTTGTGAGGGGTTTCCCTCCTGTCCAGACAGTGAGTCATTCTGTTCACTCTCCTTATGCACCAGTGGAAAATGGGCATGGTCCTCTTCACGCAGAATGCTCTCATTTGTTTTGGGACTCACGCAGCAAGTTGAAAAGCATGTTCTGTCATCCATGATCTCATGTGAGTGAGCCTACATGTTATGTGCGGTGTGTAAGTTCATGCCTATTCTCCTTATCGATTGTCGTCTGCATCTATGTTTTTCCCTATCAATGTTGGGAGTTGGGATTCTTCCTATTGCAGATTGTGTAGTTGTTGCCATCATTTCTTTGTGATATTGGGGTTGTGGTCTTCCCCTAATTTTGGGTTGTTTCTTGGTTGTTGAGTTTATTGGGGATTGTTGCTGAGTTGTTTTGGCCACACTAGGGCCAAGAAAAACTATGAAGCGTTGTTTGATTTGAACTGTGTTTCACCTTTTTGTTTAGGGTTGTCACCTTGTTGTCTTCATCTTCTTCACAGAGCTGTGAACTATTTTTTTTGCTATGGTATGCAATTGTTGGTCTTCAGACTATTGAGAGTAGGATTAAAGGCTAGGTATGCTTGAAAAAATTGGTGTTTGAGGTCACCAGCTTAGCATTTATCCTTTCCTAGCTTCTTGACGGCCTGATAAACCCTACTGTGTGGGCTTGGCTGATTTGTGTACCTTGGCTATGTGTAAGCCTACTTTGACCCTTATTCCTTGAGGAATCATGCCTAGCTCAGGGGTGGCAGTGTTCCTGAGAGATTGATGAGCACGCTGTCCTATGGTTGGGTGGAACGTTGCAGCAACGTAGCTGATTGTGGGACGAGTTCTTATCAGATGAGTATTCTTGTCCATTTTTCTTTTGCAATTATATTTACTGGTTAATGAATATGATGAACATGTGGCATGCTTGAATGAATGTATGTTTGCTTCCGCTATGTATATGAAGGATTATGCATCTTATTATGTATTATGTTTAAGCTTTTTATTTCAGCATTATATGCCTGTTCATTTTCATGGGGCTATTTTCCCATATGTTTGGTGTTGGTAGCATCCTCTTCGCTGGTCAGAGGGTCGGGGACATTACAGTTGTTCTTGCATCCAATATGCAATATTCCAAGAAAAAAGACTTTGGGTTTGTGAACTTCTTGCATGTATTAAGGAATTCAACAAGGATGATGAACTGATTGATGGAGATATAAAGGTTTTGTTTTCTTATTTCCTTTGCTCTGAAGTAGTTCCATTGTATTTACGGAGGATAAATTATTAAATAACATATGAAGTTTGTTGCAATTTCAGTTGTAACTTCTTAATATTTTGTCTTTCTTGTAGGTGAAAGTTAAGGTGTCACTAGCCAAACCCGGACAGAAAGGAAAAATTGGAAAGGGACTGTCAAAAGGAACAAAAACCAAAGACTCAAAAGGACCAAGTAAAGGAGTTTCTCAAGGTAAAAAGATCAAACTTCTTTCATAATTGTTATTTCCCTAATAAGATATTTCTATGTTTTGGTTTTTAATATTTATATTGTATGTTTTAAAGTAGATTATGTACAACACTATTTTTCATATGATGTAGATCTATGTTTCATGTGTATAATGTTGTTTTAAACCTTCTATTCATTGCACCTATAGTGTAATTTATCAGCTACGGTTTCTTTTTTATTGAGACTTATCGGCCTTATGATAATTAACCTATCTTTTAGCTCAATGAAGGAAAGATCACAAACAACCAATATTTAACAATTGAAGTAACTTAACATGAAAATTAGCAGCATTGTACATAACACAATTACAAGAATCCATCTTCATCTAATTGTTTGGCTTTTATTAGAAATATCATCTGATTCCTCTTCCCTAGAATTCACAAAATAGTTGAATTTGGTGGTTCTATAGCTGAACTCATTGTTTGGCATGTTGGAAGTCTTCTAAAACTTTCTAGATCTACAACCTAATCTTGTGGTTCAGCCTTGATTGGTCAGTAACCCAATAATACAGGGCTTTTAGAGGCCCTCAACCAAGTAGTGTATTTTCAATAACTTTTCATATTCCAATGTCTAACTTTTCTAGCATGCAACTTTTTAAATACGCAAAATTTTCTTCTGCAACCTGCAACCTATTCTCACGATATATATTTTAGCTACAAGAACATTTTGCATTCACACTAATTTAATTCACATTTTAGTTTTTCAGTGACATCATTTGGACCTATTTGGATGTTGAGGTGACATGAATCTCAGGATTTTTGAACTTTTGAATTTGAATACAAGTTCAATAAATGTTTATGTGGCAGAAAATTTTCCAACATGTTGAATCTGCTGAGCTTTCACAAACGTCTACCCAAACTTACAATGCAATATCTTTAAATTTTTTTAACCCCTCTTTTTCTATGCGTTGAGTAGTAGAGCATCATCTTTTCACAATTGGACCTTTTTATCCTCATGTCTTGGACAAGATAGGGCATGCAAACAACTTGTGTGGATTGTAGATAGGTATGATAAGATTCTACATGTGAAAATTAGATACTTATGGTAAGATACTTATTTCAGATTCCAAAAGGATTTCTCATATATAAACATTGCGATGTTAACAATTTCTATTCTTGGTGTTTTCTTCTCTCTCTTTACACACACATACATATTACATACACATGCAAATGCATATCCAATGGTTTGAGAAGGGAACATTGCAGGATCCATTGTAGAATTGGATGACTTACCCTATTGAAGAATTGGCTTAAATGAGATAAAAGTGAGCCCTTTCTAATCTATTCGTTAGGGTGGAAACCAAAGAATTCCTAAAAAGGAGCACACTGATCATGCTTTGCTTGTGTTCATGGCACAGTTGAATATATATATATATATACTTAATGTGATAAGTGACTCTTACTTGGAGAAGTGAACAACATCATTGTTGTATGTATATGCACCAATATGCGGTATATGTTTTTAGATAGGGGACATGTTGTTGTCTCAACCTTCTTCCGTACTTCTAATCTTTGGTTCCCACACACTCTTTTCCGCCACAAGATTTTCGCCTTTCTTGAAATGCAGGAATTGGAAATTAGAAACCTCAATTTTATAATTTCTGAATTTCAACACTGCCGCACTTCTACTTCCACACTTTTCTTTCCACCTTTCCATTCCGCTTCTTAAAGTGGAACTCGGCTTATCAAATTTCGTTTCCATCCCCTTTTCCACCTCTCCGACTGCCGAATTCCACACTTCGGAAAGAGAGACTTGGATCTTCGACTTTACAAAACTTGTCTTCTCTGCTTTTCTGACTTCCAGCTTCTACACTTTGGAAAGAAAAACTTGGATATTTTAATTTCTGAAACTTTCCTTCTCCACTTGTTCGACTTCCAGCTTCCACACTTCGGAAAGCGGAACTCGGATCTGCACTCCAACTTAATTTTCAAAGTTGGTTTTCTGCACTTAAATTATTCCACTTCGTCAATCTTCAATGGATCACTTCACGACTATTGATCTGTGTTTTAGTGCATATCTATCCTCAACCATCAGATCTTTGTGGGACGTTTTCTGGCTATTGATTCTTGGTCAAATGAGGAACTTTGTTTAACTCTATGGATCTAATTTCTTTTAATGAGGAACTCAATTATAGTCATTGATTTGTCTCCAAGTGCGGATCTTGGTTTAACTTAAGTGGATCTATCTTCTCTATATGGAAGTGAACTTCGACCGTCAATCTTTTGTCAAGATCGATTCCCCATATTTCGATCTGGGCAGTTTTGTTTTAATTCGATGCTTCTTTTGTTTATGGAATTCTTTCTCGGTCGTAGATCTACTTTAGCTGTGATCTTGATTGTTCAATATCCACAGGATTTAAGCCTTAGTCTTCATCGATCCTTGCATTGATCGATCTCTACATACCCCGAGCCTGCAAAAAATATGCAAACACACATTTATCATTCATGAAATCATCAATGGATTGTTTACCTCCTTCAATTAATCAGAGAATCGATCTCTGTTTCATTACCTCTTAGAAGCCCTAACTCACACACATACTTTCAATCATTTATTGTAGCCACTTCACTCTCACGCCTTTTTGATTTCCGATTTTCAGTTTGGATTGCGGAAGTTGTCTCCTCGACTTACGAAACATGGTTCCCACACTTTCATGCAATCTGATTTTCGATTTCCAATTTAGATTGTGGAAGTCAGCTCCTCAACTTACGAAACAACGTTCCCGCACTTTAACGCCTTTTCGGTTTTCAATTTCTAGTTCAGATTGCGGAAGTTGGCTCCTCGACTTACGAAACAGGGGTCTCTGTGTTTTCTAGGGAAGAATATTCAAAGGATCAACCTCCTGTAATGGATGATCAGACAAGTCACCACCATCATCATCACTGTCACCTTTAGCATCACTACTACTTTCCTCCACTTTTTCTTCCTTCTTTCCTTCGTCTTTCATAATTCCCTTTTGCTTCTCATCTGTGCCCTTCTCATTTGAACTACTAAATACTTTGACAAGAGCTTTTCCCTTGGACGGAAGAGGCAGTTTCTTTATAGACTTAGATTTCATATCTTCTTCAGAATCCTCACTAGATAGTTCATTGCCATCATCATATTCAAAATCGAAATCCCCTTCGTCCTCAAATTCCTCGTCTTCATCAGTCTCATATCTATCCATCTTACTTACAGGTTTTGGCTTTATGTCCTCCTTATGCTTAGTAATAGTTGCAGAAATTGGCACAGAAATCGCCTTTCCCTTGCTGCCAATTCCGCTAGAAGGTTTACTAATAGGTTTGCTAACAGGCTTAGCAGAATTTAGAGCAATTTTTTTCCTTTTCTTCTTTTGCTCGCTCTTAGATTTGACCTTTCTCTTAGCCGCCAATTCTTCCAGAATATTTTTTCTGTCTTTAGGCATGATTGCAGTACTGTAAGATCTTGTAAATACCAAAAAATGAATTCTAGTTCTCAGCTCAATGACTCCAAAAGCAATAAATAAGTAGTTAGCAGTCAATAGGAAAACCCTAGGCAGATATTTTCAGCAAGGTCTAAAATATATCATCACGTAAATAGAATATATAAGGCTATGGAACTTCAATGCAGAAGAGAATCACAATAAATCCCCGAGTTTGAACCCTCACCATGCTAGATGACAACGGGAAATTTTAAGAAACTATTCTGAGAAAAGCTTCTTGAAAATGAAATTTGTGCCATTTGAGTGTCTTATGGTACTGCAATTTGTACCATATGGAGGCATATATGACAATGTTCTCGGCAATTCGCCTCAAGAAAGGAGCAAGCAGCAGAAGGACGCATATATGGCAATGTTCTTGACAAATCGCCTCAATCAAGCGGCAGAAGGACAAGGACGCATAGAATGGAGGAAGGAATCAAAACCGATAACAAAACACATGTCCATTCATCATTGCCAAGCTGACAAGACAAGTGTCGAAAGGCTATTTGACAGGGAGACTAGGAATCTTCTAAGACTGTGTCTCCATTGTGAAACGCCTTCGGCGTAAAAATTATGAAAACAAAAAATCTTAAAATAAGTATAAATTAAATTTTCAAGAACTTTATGATGTTGAAAATTTCTTTAAAATGTGGGAAAGATGATAGAAAATCAATATCCTTAAAGTAAGTATAAACTAAATTTTCAAGAAGATTGGAAATTTTTGTGTAAAAGATACTCACAAGATTTTTAATATGGAAAACTTTTTTTTAAATGTATATTCACATCAATTAACACTTTAAAAAAAATTACAATATTGATCTTTCCAACTTTTCAATCATGAGAATTAAGGTTAATTAGGATTTCAATCACATTTAAAAAAATATAACATGTTTGTTTTCTTTTAATAATGTAAAGAAAACTGTTAGAATATTGATCTTTCTAACATTTCAATCATCAGAATTAAGGTTAGGCAAAAAAAATAGTAAATCTAAATCTATCAAATGCATTTGCATTTTTTTATTAATTAGGAATTCAATCACATTTAATAAAATATAACATGTTTGTCTTCTTTTAATAACTTTAAGACAAAAAAAATTAGTAAATCTAAATTTATCAAATACATTTACATTTTTTTATTAATATTTTTTGACAAAGAAAATTCATAAATCTAAATTTATCAAATGCATTTGTTTTTTTTTATTTTTTATATAAAACCTTTTTCCTCAAGAAATCTGAATTTATCAAATGCATTTATATATGTATCAACTTAGAGTCAAGCCTCTTCTTTCTATATATATAGCTTTCTTCTTCTCACTAGACTTTGACCTATACAATTTTCATCTTCTAAGGACAACAAATAGCAACCTGGAAAACATTGCCACCTCCCTGGCTCTTGTTAAAACTTATATTTAATATAAAAAATTACAAACTTTATAAAAATAAATAAAAATAAGAATAAGCGATTCATATATATCTGCTGCCGTGACATAACAATGCCTTGCACGTTAGAAGACTTTCATGAAAAAAAATGACACACAATCATGACAGTGGAATAACGATACAATTTTGTGTGATGGCCAAGTTCCCACAGTAACATGAATATCAAGTCAATCACCCATGGCAAACGCCTGTTAACCATGAACTTCACTGAGGTCTGTACATCCCCAACTAGGCATGCTCTTCTGTACAGTTTTATGATTTGCAATACATGTTTAAACCTTTTCTTAATCGCCCAGCTCGGTTCACCGAGTTATTCCTTCTGACCTCAGTTGTGTGCTTTATTCTAAGATAGGCTGTCGTTGGTAACCTTTCGTTCTCCTTCTGCTGCCATCATGGTGGGTTCAGCACCTCTAGATTTTTCCCAGCAGGCGTTTACAGGGCACCCTGCTGCTTTACTTCTCTTACCCAACCACGCAATGATATCCCACAATACCAATTTAATATGCTCCAGGGGTTTGCCATAAGTCAAAACCATGCCACATATCCGAGTACAGTTTCAGCAACTTGTCAAAGCTTTTGGCAAAGGAATACAGTAATTTGCTCAGGGATGGCTCTGTTACTTTATCGTCTTTTCCCATGAACAATCAGTAAAGGCAATCTCACCTGCATGATATAATACATTACAATTTACGACCATGATTAACCTCTCTACTGATTATAAGGCCGAGAGAAGTTATTATATATATACCTCGATTCAATTCAATGTTCGAATTTCATACCTCGTTCAGCAGTTTCTCTATGTCCAAACTTGTCATGAGGAGCTCGTAACCCGTCTGTAGACAAGGTCTGCCTTAGATATTAGAGTAAGCATAAAATATTTTCAAACAAGAGTGGCAATGTCCCCGACATTGCATATGGGGTTGGCTTCTTGTTTATTAAATTTGCAATTAATTATTTATAAGGTTTACAGATGCAATAATTGCATCTATAAATTTTATATCCAAACACAAAACACTTCCCATAACATTGGGTGTAACATTTCTTTTCTTCAACCGTTAAGCATCCAAGTTTTCTTTAACAACTATTGTTGGTAAGTTAAAGAAGCCACCATACCAAGTAGAAGAAAGCCACTTTGGAGGAATTAAGTGGTTTTTTTAGCAGTGTTTTATTGTGGGATTTGAAGGGAAAACCAATGAATCCTCCACTTAATAAGCAACTTGTGTAAAAGATTCAAATCAATTTGAAGAAGAATTTGAAGCAATATATGCCAAGCGATATAACTTGACAAGTTTGTTAGTGTTTTATATTATTTTTAAAATTTGAATGAAAATATATTGTCGCTATTATTTTATTGTCATGGAACAAAGTTTTAACACTGATTGTTGTATTTGAATTCTATAAAAATGGATAGTTTAACCTATATATTCTTGGAGTGGAACTCTTTGTATTTTAAATCATGGAAATAGAAAATGATTCTTGGAATACATGTGTTTGAACAAACTTGTATGGGAAAAGAAGTGTGGAGTAACAATAGTGTGGATGCCCAAGCAAAGTACGAGGAAAAGACTTAAGAAGTAGTGATGTTGATCAAGTTTTACCACAAGTTCAAAATGGTAATGATGTGCTTATCAAGTGGGGCAGTTATGAAAAAAACATGAAATCTAAATAAAGGTGAATATGTTATTCTTGATTAAAATGGAAGAGTTTAACTTTTTACAAGATCATTTATTAAATATACATGATATTATAGATCAATTGATAAGAAAATGGAAAAAGAAGAAATGGTGATTATAGCTTTGAAGTTAAAGTTTTTATGTAAATGTTATTGGGACCTTGAACATTACTAGCAGTGGGATGGGATTTTATAATTACCCATATTTTTTTCATTTTTCTATGAACATTTGACTTTTTGAGTCAAACCTTGCTTATCTTTGATTAATAAATATGCATTTTCATATTTCTTGAAGGTATAAGACATTGCTAGTTTGCATGAATAATTTACTTAGCCTATTGAATGCATGTGATGTACTTTGTTTCTTAGGTGATTATGAGTAGGCCTGCACACATTTCACTTATGAAACTAATGTTGTTTCAAGTCAAAGAGTGCAAGGATGAAATCACTAATGTCCTCACTGATGATTACAACAACAAGAAGCATAAGGAGTATTCCTAGGAATTTTGTTCCTCATTGTCACTCCAAAAGCTGTCAATGTTCAATGAGAAATTTATGGCCCTAGGTAGCCCGAACTACGTTAAGAGTTCAAGTTGCACAAGTATTCTAGGATTCAAGGAGACACTGATGCAAATTTATAAGAGTATCTCCCATCAATCAAGGGGTGAAAATATTCATGCTATTAAATACTATTATTTATATTATAGATGGAAATCTAAGTAAATGATCACCAAGATATATTTGGTTTCTGGATTTGACTATGTGTAAATTTTAAAGTCCAACGTTTTGGGTGGACACTCCATCTATCTTTAGGGATCATGAGAGCTCAGTAAAATGATCCCTGAAGATGGGTGGAGTGTCCACCTGAAACGTCGGACTCATAAATTTGCACACAGTCAAGTCCAAAAATCAAATATATCTTAAGAGTATTTAAGTTGATAGTTGAATGTTCATAAACTTCATTTTTGTGTTATTATTTCTCATAGATCTTTTGAAATTTAAATTGTAGAAGAAGGCACAAGAGAATTTATTTTGCTTCATACTTAGTCTTTTATGTTAACAAGGGTTCCAAGAGTATCCTTGAATAGGGTCCACTTAAGGAAAGGAATGATAAACATTGTATTTATCTTTCATTTGCATTTGAGTTATGTTTATTTGTGATTTCATACTTTTGTAGTAAAATTACAGACTCCTACAATAGCATTACAACTAACTAGTTTATGTGTTTTTAAGCATTTCTTAGCATTGATTTTACTAGTAAACAACTCAGTGTAATGTTTTATTACAAATACTTCATTTCCATGTTTTATTCATGATTGTCATCACTTTACAATACGTCCTTTGAATCTATGTTTCATCAAGGTTGTAAGAATTAATTTGCTTTGAAGTAGTGTAAGGATTCTAGATTGATTTGATTCATTGAGTCGCTTCACTAGCTCTTTAACCCAAAAGAGTGACTCTAAGATACCCATCTAATTTGCACATTGTAAGAGGAGATAGGGGTGAAGGTATTAAGACCAAAATGAGTGGTTAAGGAGAGTGCATTGTTGAAGTTGAGCATTTCTATTTAGAATACTAGTTTCAGGTTAGGCCTTTGAAGTTGCATACATATTTCAAACACCTCATAAGTTGTGACAGAGGCCTCAAGTTGATAATTAAAGTAAAGCCAAGGGATCTAGTATCTATTGTTGCAATTCATTAGCCCAACACATAGATCAAGATCCAACATTCAAGCAGTAGAGCACTAAGCTCTTATAACAACATTGATGGAAAAAATACTTTGGGAAGAGCTTGATGTGAATCAGGATTTTGGGATAGCACATGCAACAAAGTTTTAAGAGAAAGCGTAGTAATAGAGAAAATAGGATAATGGTAACTCTTATGAGTTGGGTAAAATTTGAAAAGCCACTGCATGTTTTTATTGTGGCAAGTTACACCACATAAGCAAAGTTTGCATAAATCACTTTTGGGATAAAACCACAACTCAGAAGAGTGTTTCAATGATCAATTCAAAGAAACAAAAACATGATGTTAAACACAATGAAGAAGAATTCTGAATTCATGGCCAAAAAGAAGGATTCAAAGAGTACTAAGGATGATTGGTGTGTTGATTGAGAAGCATTTAAACATTTTACTAATAATTTTGATTGATATGTTAATTTTGTAGAAGATATATCTCAATTTGATTCTATTGTGGTGATTATGCTATTGTGTTGATTAGTAGAGAAGAAGACAAGGATACAAATACCACCAGGACCAATTTCTTAAATAGTTATTGCTATAACACTAAAGCCATATACATTTCAACTTACAATTACAATAGAAATTAAATTACAGCAATTACAACACAAAGTTAGACATTTCAACTTACAATTACAATAGAAATTAAATTACAACAATTACAACACAAAGTTTGATTGGTTTAAAGCGTCATTAATTTATTTAAAGCATATATCATCCAAGATTCATTTGTTTAAAGCATCATTGATTTATTTAAAGCATATATTATCTAGTATTTTGTAGAAATTCAGGCCAGCAATAGATTAATTTCACTCACAACAATTGACAATTGATCATGCAAAATTGCTAACACAAGAGACTGAATATGGAGCTGTAACACAAAATATTATTAATTGTGTGTACAATAGCCAACCCTGTAATAACATAGGCTGCTGAATATATAGAATACATGAGGAAATTGAATGCATAAGGAGGCATCCAAAACTAGCATAAATCAGGCTTACCCATAATAGGAAAATCCCCCATAGATGTAAAAAGCTGATCCCAAATCTGTCATGAGGCTCACGAATTGGCAAGGGCGCATGGGAAAGCTAATGAGTAGTGGAATGGCAGCTCATACATGCTTTTGCATGGAGGAAAGAGTGGAGGATGAAAGGGGAATAAAACAAGTTCACTTCACCTAGTCTTGCTTTCCTATGTGCCTTAAAACACTGAAAAAGCAGGCAGTAAAGCAGAAAAAGCAGATAGGTGCCTAGGAGGCCAGGAATAAAGCAGATTTGATTCCTAAGGCTTTCCCAAGTGCTACATGGGTCAAATATGGCAAGTTTGACCTCTATGGATAGGCAATTAGCAACTTGCATAAGGT
>LPNX010577349.1:198525-214375 GCA_001517045.1 Pseudotsuga menziesii | reverse complement strand
ATTCGAATGGTACTCTGGTTATCACAATAGATGGTAGTTGAGTACTCAGGTTCGAAACCACATTCTCCAAGTAAACCCTGCAACCATAAACACTGAGTTGTTGCATTGACAACTCCTCTGTACTCAACTTCAGCAGCTGAGAGTGCAATGGCACTCTGTTTCTTGCTTGACCAGCTGATTGGCCCTTCTGCAAGCATGAACACATATCCTGAAGTGGACTTCATGTCTGTGCTATCACCTGCCCAATCACTGTCAATAAATCCAATCAAATCAAGATCATATTTTGCTTTATAGAAGATCCCATGTGTCCTTGTTCCCTGAACAAAGTGAAGGATCCTTTTGGCTGCTTTCCAATGGATCTCATAAGGCTGATCCATGAATATATAAGCCACACTTACTGCATAACAAATATCAGTTCAAGTATGTGTCAGATACAATAAACATCCAATCAATTGTCTATACAGTGTATTGTTTACCATCGGTGGAGAATCATCTTCCTCCAGCTTCACTCCTGAAAGGAAAGGAGTTTTGCTTGCTTTGCAATCTTTCATTCTGAATTTGATCAGAAAATCCAAGGCATATTTGGACTGGTGCACCTTGATTCCAGCTTTGCTTTGAGCAATCTCAAGCCCCAGAAATTGACTTAAGAGCCCCAAATCTGTCATGGAGAAGGCTTGGTTCATAGCTCCTTTTAGGGAAGAAATCTCAACCTGTGAGCTTCCTGTAATGAGGAGGTCATCAACATATAACACAATGATCATTAATGAACCATTAATTACCTTCAGATAGACATTCAAATCTGATTTGCACCGAACAAAATTCAGAGATAGCAAGAAGCTATCTATCTTGGCATACCAAGCCCTGGGGGCTTGCTTTAGCCCATACAATAACTTTCTCAACCTGCACACAAGAGAAGAGTTAGTAACAAAACCTTGGGGCTTCTGCATATATATCTCCTCAGTGAGGTCTCCATTCAGGAAGGCACATTTTACATCCATATGATGTACCTCCCATTGCCTTGAGGCTGCAATGGCTAGAGCTAGCCTGATGGAATCCATCTTTGCCACTGGGGAAAAGGTCTCATTGTAATTGATGCCATGAACCTATGAGTAGCCTTTAGCTACCAATACAGCCTTGTACTTCAGTGGTGAACCATCAGCAGCAAATTTGGTCTTATAGACCCACTTACACTGGACTAACTTTCTTCCTGGAGGAAGATCCACTAGCTCCCATGTGTTGCTCTTCTGCAGTGAGTTGAAATCCTCCTTCATGGCAGCTTTCCATCTTGGATCTCCTGCTGCTTCTTCATATGTTTGAGGATTAGACTCCACCATCAAATAGAATTTTTCAGCAAAAATAGGGTCCTTCATGCATAGACCACTCTCAAATTGTGATCTAGTCCTCCTTGGGTCATTGGGATCCCCAGCTAGCTCTCCTGCTACATGTAGTGTCTTGGCTGCCCATTTTGGCCTTGTGGGGCTGTTTGGGTTTGCAATAAACTCATATCCATTAGAAAAATCAGAATCATCATGTTCAACAAACTCTTTACTTACTTCTTGAGGTTCAGGTGGTGAAGAGGCTTCACCAACTTCCACTGCTGCAAGGGGTTCTTCTTCAAACTGAACACACCTTTCAATGAAGGCTTTGTTTGTGCTCAAGTTTATCAACTTATACCCTTTTGAATATTTAGAGTATCCCACAAAAAGACACTCTTGGATTTGGGGCTGCAAAGCCTTCCTCTTCTCTGTCGGGATTCTAGCCCAAGCCTTTGAGCCAAAAATCTTGAAATGGGTCACATCTGGCTTGTTCCCACTCCATGCTTCAAAGGGAGTCATGGAATCAAGATTTTTGTGAGGCACCCTATTCTGGATATAGGCTGCACAGTTGATAGCTTCGGCCCAGTACTTTGGTGGCAAAGTTTTGGCCTCCATCATGCATGTTGCCATCTCCTTCAGTGATATGTTCTTCCTCTCAGCAACACCATTTTGATGTGGTGTGTAGGGGATAGAATGCTGCATCTAAATACTTGCATCTGCACAATAGTTAATAAACTCAGATTTGACATACTCACCACCATTGTCAGATCTGAGGGCTTTGAGTTTCCTCCCACACTGGTTTTCAACCAAAGCCTTGAAGACTTTGAATAGGACAAAAACTTCTGACTTGTGTTTCATGAAGTGAACCCAACAATACCTGGAAAAATCATCAAAAATGTCAATGCATTTTTGGCCTGACTCATGGACATATGAGGGAATGGGCCAGCAACATCACTGTGAATCAGCTCGAGGGGTGCAGAGGTTCTCTCATGACTAGCTTTCTCAAATTTGTGCTCTGGGTGTTTTCCTAGGATACAACCTTGGCAGACTCCTTTGGAAAATTTTATCTTGGGCAACCCTATGACCATTTCTTTCTCACTAAGATCAGACAGATACTTGTAATTTAGATGGCCAAATCTTTCATGCCATGGCTTGCTAGCTTCATTAGCATGGATAAGAAGAGCAGAGGGGTTTGAGTAAGGTAGGAAGTGTGAAAACATGTATACCTTTAGAGCATGATTCGCTACTCCTTTTGCAATGACTCTACCAGTTGAGATTTCTGTGATCTCAACATCATCAAGGGAGAATATGACTTTCTTAGGAGACCCAGTGTGAGTCATTTGATACACTGATAGAAGGTTGGAGGCGAGACCAGGGACATACAGCACATTGTTGAACTGACCATGATCAATATCTATTCTTCCTTTACCTAAAATTTCAGTGAGAGAGTCATCTCCCAGTACAATAGATGGTCCTTTCGACTTGTCTAGTGAGGAGAAGGCCTCCTTAGTCGAAACCATGTGTCTTGAAGCTCCAGAATCAATGATAAAACTGGGTGGGCTTGATGTGCCAGCAACCAATGCATGAACTCTCTCTCTGTCATTTGAACTTGATCCTCCTTCTCTCTTCTTTGAGCTTTCTAGAAGGGAGATGCCATTCTTCTCCAGGAGTTGGGTCAGCATATCAATCTGATTTTTCATACAAGAGCTTTCAATGTGATTTCCCTTCAAACAGTATGAGCACTTGTTCATTTCACCTTTGTTTTTCTTCTTTTGGGTATTTTTCTTGGGACCTTGTTGATCCTCTGGAAACTGCTTCTTGTCTCTCTTTTGCTCAGGTGGATTTTTAGCTTTCTTTTTGCTTTTTGAATACACCTTCGAATCTCCAGCAACCAGTGCTTGGTCTTTGGATGGTTTGATGGTTCCCATCATCACCAGCTTATCTTGTTCTTGTGTGAGAGATTCCATGAAATCTGCAAGGCTAGGCATCTTCCAGGTTCGAGCTGTGAGTTTTGTGGCATAGAAGGTCGAAGCAAAGACTGGGTAATCTAGTCCTAGCTTCGAGAGGATGGCCAGTACGAGCTGATCATATTTCTTTTCGATACCACACTACTTCAGCTGCAAGACTAGTGCTTTGAACTTGGAGAAATATAGCTGTAGTGATTCAAAACTACTGGGACTCAGGGAAATCAACTCATTTTCGATCTGGTGTCCCCTCATCTCATCTGTCTTTCCAAATAGATCAGAAATTTTCTCCCATACTTGATCCGGTGAAGTTAATCCATCGAGATGGAAAAGGAGGTCTCGGGAAATACTGAGACATAGGAGGCCATAGGCCTCATCTCTCCGATTGTGCCATTTGATCTTCTCTGCAGTAGCATTGGGCTCTACTTTTGTAGCCATAGTCACCCTGTATAGGCCTTTCGCTCTCAACAGGATTTCCATCTCTGCCTTCCATTCAAAATAGTTGAAGGGAGTCAAGATAGTTTTCTGTGAATCCATAGCTTTAGAAATTCTGTCCCAACTGTTAGTAGAAGGCTCCCAGTCTTGATGTCGAACCTGCAAAACAATTTTTGAAGGAGAGTAGAAACCTACAATGGCTCTGATACCATGTAGAAATTCAGGCCAGCAATAGATTAATTTCACTCACAACAATTGACAATTGATCATGCAAAATTGCTAACACAAGAGACTGAATATGGAGCTGTAACACAAAATATTATTAAATGTGTGTACAATAGCCAACCCTGTAATAACATAGGCTGCTGAATATATAGAATACATGAGGAAATCGAATGCATAAGGAGGCATCCAAAACTAGCATAAAGCAGGCTTACCCAAAATAGGCAAATCCCCCATAGATGTAAAAAGCTGATCCCAAATCTGTCATGAGGCTCACGAATTGGAAAGGGCGCATGGGAAAGCTAATGAGTGGTGGAATGGAAGCTCATACATGCTTTTTCATGGAGGAAAGAGTGGATGATGAAATGGGAATAAAACAAGTTCACCTCACCTAGTCTTGCTTTCCTATGTGCCTTAAAACACTAAAAAAGCAGGCAGTAAAGCAGAAAAAGTAGATAGGCACCTAGGAGGCCAGGAATAAAGCAGATTTGATTCCTAAGGCTTTCCCAAGCGCTACATGGGTCAAATATGGAAATTTTGACCTCTATGGATAGGCAATTAGCAACTTGCACAAGGTGGGACACATGAACTAGGCAAATAAGACAAAATAAATGAAATAATGTCTAAGTGGGTAATACTATGGGTTTGATTATTCTAACATATTTGTCATTCTCAAAACAATCTAATTACAAAGAGCATAATGGATCATCATCCGGTATAAATGAATCTAATTAGTCTTTCCTTCCAATCAATAAATGAATCCAATACTCCTTCAAGGAATCAGTGATGGTCGCTCCCACAATTCCCACCTATAGATATGAGTGCTAAACCGCTTAAATTGGCATTTTAACGCATTGTATCACCAGGAAAACACTTGTACTTCTTTCATCGTTTTTGTATTAGGGACCTTGTATCAATGGTATTCCTTGGATACGACTCTATCTTTCCACTTTGTTCTCTAGGTAGGACCTTATCTTCCCAGTTTCGATAATCCTCATCATAGATCCTGACCCGAGCACAAATCATGAGTAATTCGCCCATGAAGAACTTGTTTACTCTGCTCCCAGAGAAAGGTGGGTGCAATAGTGGATTCTGATGAATGCTTATCATACAATTTAACATAACTTTTAGCAAAGCCAATAAAGTAGAAGGAGAACCATATCAAAACAAAGAGAAAAGCGATGATTACATTCTTATTGTGGGCCAAAGAATATCCTCATCATTCCTCATATGCATATTATAATCAGATACAAATCAAAATCACCAGCGTTAGTACTACGCAATCTGCACAATTATTTTTTTCAAACAAATTGAATGAAAGTTTAAGAATTGGCCAATGAAACAGTTTAATGCCATCTTCCCAATATATATAAAATGAGCCAAAAACTCTAAATTGAAAAGTTAAGTTGCAATTTATCAGCACAATTTAAATGTAAAAGATAAAAATTCTACCAAAAATTCTAAATTCAAAACGTAAGTTGCAATTTATCAACACAGTTTAAATGAAAAAAATAAAAATTCTACCTATGCATATCAGCACAGTTTATCAGTGTCGAATCACATAGTTTATACCCATACATTATATGAAAAGATTCAAATTTTAATTCACAACTCTTGCACAAGGTTTCCAGCCATATTTTGGTTTCATGGGATACCTGTTTTACGTCTTACTAGACTAAAGTTATTGTCTAGGTTAAGTCCTGAATTTTCATATATTTGCTGGAATAAATCGTACTAATATTACAACTGTTATATTCTCATTACTCCTACATAATTTTCATGGAGTAAGACAGAATTAGAATTTTCATTTTGGCTGTAAAAATAAATATGGAATCCACTCAGTTAACTTTATCACCAATGACTGAAAAAAATTAGGTAATCAAATTTACCAAACTCACATGATAAACTTAATAATTAACCCAATTGCCAATCTCGTAATCAATTCAATTCCACATTCACCTGATTTGATTACCGAATTACTGGCCAGGATATGGAAAACAGATCCCTCTTCCAAGTCTTGTCCTTCTTACTTAGAATTGAAGACCCCAAATTTCCTTTTCTCCAGGATTAAAGAAGTCAGAGAGCTCATCAAATACTATTTTTGACAGTTCACTCTCACCTTATAAGAAGACTTAACTCGCACCATATCAAATATAAAAAAAAATATTACATTTCAAACTAAAAATTACAGTTAAAGAAAATAGTGAAAACTTTATTGTTTCATTAAGAGACTAGAAAAATTACTCACATTCCAAGACAATCTATTTAAAATAGCACTTTAAACTATTTTGTGTCTTCAATGCAATCTATTAAACATATAATTTTAAAACACTATGTTTGATTTCACAAAATCTTTAAAGAATAATTACTTTGCTTAAACGAATTTATATAAAACTTGAGAAATTTCACATAAACATTGAAAATAATTACTTTGCTTCGAATTTATATAAAAATTAAGAAATTAGAAATTTATTGTTTGATCTAAAAATAAAATTTACTCCACATACCCAAATTTTTTAACAATTCAATTTTTAAAATCAATATATTAACATAAAAATTCTAAACATTTTTTTTTCAAACCAAATTATCCAAGATTTGTTTCTTCATAAAATTATTGCCAAAGCATAATACAAAATATCCAAAAAGACTTGCTCAATCCAAAAATACATTAGACGGATTCAAATCTCCATAGCTGCACCAGACATAGTAAATCCCTCAAATTTTCAATGCAGCACACATAGCAAATCCCTCACTTAGAGTTCATCCAACTCATTCGTTGACATAGCAAATCCCAGTATTTTATTTAATCAACGGAGCTACAGCGAATGCCACTGCCATAAACACCAAAGCATCCACCGACAACATGTTCACAGATACAGACGCCACCCCATTTTAGGTGCTCTTTGTGGTTTTGGTGGTAGAAGCTGCTTAGCATAAAATTCCCATTTTCATTAAATTATGAACTCTATTCTTTCTCAATGGAAGGAAATATCAATTAATGAGAAGGCAAAAGAAAGGAGGAGTCCTGACTTGTAGGCGAAGGAGGAGTTGAAGTTTTGTCCATAGACGAACTACCGAGAGTAGGTGTTGCACAAGTCCTAGAAAGAAGATCAAGGCATGAGAAGAAGAAATATGAAATGCAAGAAGAAAAAGAGTTGAGAATAAATATGAAAAAAAACTCAAGAAATGGGGTGAGGGGAAAGACTTACTATTATTGCATTGGTTGGCGCTAGCGTTCCTGTCACACTCTATAGGCAGCTTCAAGGCATTCATGTCACACTCTGCAGGCAACTTGAAGGCTTGGGTAACGGAAAACCTTTATTGCATTTGCAGTCCCATTCGAAAAATTTGAACAAATCAAACACCTCTACATTCAGGAGTTTCCAAAGTCCATTTAAGAGCCTTAGTCAACACCGAAGTCCCCTTCAAATTGTGCAAGGAATGGTGGAACCTGTCAAAGACAATCCACTTATCAGTTTTTTGTGCCCACATGTCTTGCAAGTGCGATTGTATTTTGGTTCTACAGTCAATGCAACTCCTTACCATTGGGATTCATAAAAAAATTAATGTCTAAATGAATACTACCTTTGAATGAACTCGAGTGGAATACCGATTGAGAATTTGCACACCAGGCGCTAGCGGACCTGAAATTGATGATGATTAAGAATTTACAAGAAACTGAGTTGCTCTGTAATAAATCATGTACCCTATTCCTGCAGTCAAAGAAAATACCAATAGCATATAATCTATCTATTATCCTATTTTTAAAATACAGATCTTAATCCAATCCTATATATATTAAACATTGAATTTCAATTCTGAAATATATTATTCTGCGTTTGATGATATATATTTTTAGATAAAATTGTATGCCAATTTATTTGATTGTATATATTTTTCTATAAAATTGCATGTCAATCCACTTGTTATTCAGAATACAACACATTTGACACATGTTATTCAGAACACAACACATTTGGCACTTCACAGAGCTAGGTCTAAGCTAGGTCATAGACATCGAAGTGAACACCATGCAGCATCCCAAGTTACCAGGCTGACGCAATCTTGCCGCCGGATCTTGGGGCACAAATATCAACACCAACGTCACTTGTCTCCTCCAATAGAATGACAATTAATTACAATTTTAAAAAATTACACATAAATAAATAAGACTTCAACTATGGTATAACTTTAGCAAAATTGAAAAATTAAAATAAACAATATGGATTAATAGCCTTGATCGATTTATATATATCCCATATCGGGGACATAATAAATAAGGTGATCAATAATACAATTTCATCACCTTATGTTTCTTTTCATCACCTTACCATTACATGACCCTGATAGTTTGTTATTTTATGAGATTATGTTTTATGGGGATTGGATTGGATACCCAAAATATGGTGCCACCTCCTCTTTCCTCGTGCTTCAACCATGGGGATCATTATCAAATTTGCAACCATGGGTCCTAATTTCTATGGGAACAGCATTTATTCTCTGAGCCCTTACTCCAATAGGTGTATATATCTTAGAATTTTGGGATGGACTATCATCTATGCTTTTCATCCACGGATGAGAATGAGACAAGTGTATTGTCTAGATTGATTCTATGGGCGTCGTCCAAAATTAAACAAGAATGAGACAAGTGTAATGTCCAGATTGATCTATGGGTGTCATCCAAAATTAAAATTAAAATTAAAAAATAGCTTAATTAACATGTGATAAGTACATTTAGTTATTTTAAAAATTAAAATTAATCTTCAACTATTCGATTATTAGATACAACTACGAGCTTAACTCCATTGATTATTAGATACAACTATTAGTTTAACTCCAATGATTCTAGAACTATTAGCTTAACTTCAACTCTAATCAAAATTATATTGGATAACTATTAGCTTAACTATTAGATACAACTATTAGCTTAACTCCAATTATTCTATGTACAACTATTAGCTTAACTACAACTCTAATCACTTAAGGATTAGTCCAAGTGCATTTGGCATCTAGGAGTATAGCTAATGTGTAGTCATGTAAGAGTCGAACTCTTAATAAACTCCTCCAAACTCCTAAAAAAAGTTTGCATCTCTTAGTTGGCCATCTAGCTAATATACAGTTAGTATTCCATGTTTAGGTTTTCCATATAGATATAATTAGGTTTTCCATTCTTTTTAAAGGATGTTTTCATCGAACGAGTATGGTTCATGTAGATTTCATTTCGAGTTGAAATTTTCTAAAATCTCCACAGCTTTATCATCCTTGTTAATTGAAGTTTTGTGTTCTTTTTTATATTGGCCAACCAAGTATGGAGACTATATATCACAGATAATGCATTAGAAGTTATACATCCCACATGGGAGGACAATTATTCGCTGGGATAATGGATTAGAGTGATTAAAATTGGTCTTCTGTGCATGCAAGCAGTTGCATCCTTGCGACCTTCAATGTCCAAAGTGGTGTGGATGCATCCTTGCGGCCCTAGATATAACTATTAGCTTAACTCCAATTATTCTACAAATATTATCTTAAATTCAACTCCAATCACTTAAGGTTTAGTCCAACTGCATTTGGAATCTAGGAGTCTAGTTAAGGTGCAATCATGTAAGGGTCGAACTCCTAATAAACTAATCCAAACTCCTAATAAACTCTTGCATCTCGTAGTTGGGCATCTAGCTAACTACGTCGATAAGCGTATATATCTTAGAATTTTTAGGTGGACTATCATCTATGCTTTTTCATCTACGTATGATAATGAGACAAGTGCACTATCCATATTGATTCTGTGGGCGTCATCTAAAATTCATAATTAATAATTATAAAAAATAAAAAAATAACTTCGTAAACATATGATAAGTATAGTTTGTGATAGTTGGAAAAATTAAACTTCAACTTCAACTATTCGATTATTAGATACAACTATGATCTTAACTCCATTGGTGATACAACTATTAGCTTAACTTCAATTCCAATCATGACTTTTACTTAAGTGTAATTGATGATATATTAACTTTTTAAATTAACTATTATATACAAGTATTAGCTTAACTCCAATGATTTTACAACTATTAGCGTAACTTCAACTCTAATCACGATTATATTGGATAATTATTAGATACAACTATTAGCTTAACTTGAATGATTCTACAACTATTAGCTTAACTTCAACTCTAATCACTTAAGACCTAGTCCGACTGCATTTAGCATCTTGGAGTCTAGCTAATGTGCAGTCATGTAAGAGTCGAACTCCTAATAAACTCCTCCAAATTCCTAATAAACTCCTCCATCTAGAAGTTGGGAAGCTAGCTAAATACACTGATAGAAGTTTATATTTTTACAGCAATAGGCCTATATATCTTAGAATTTTGGGGTGGACTACCACTTATACTTTTTCATCTATGGAGGATAATGAGAAAGTGTATGGGAATCATCCAAAATTATAATTAATAATTAAAAACAATAACTTAGTTAACATTTGATAAGTAGACATCCTGATAGTTGGAAAAATTAAACTTCAACTTCAACTATTTGATTATTAGATACAACTATTCAATAGATGAATTTTACTTAATTTCAATTGATGATATATTAAATTTTAAATTAATCGTTTAGATACAACTATTAGCTTAACTCCAATGATTCTAAACTATTAGTTTAACTTCAACTCTAATCACGGTTATATTGGGAAACTATTAGCTTAGCTCCAATAATTCTACAACTATTATTCTACAACTATTAGCTTAACTTCAACTCTAATTGCTTAAGACTTAGTCGAAGTACATTTGACATCTAGGAGTCTAGTTAATGTGGAGTTGTGTAACAGTCTAACTCCTAATAAAATTGTTACAACTCCTAATAAACTCCTCCATCTGGCAGTAGTGCATCTAGCTAATTACACAGATAAGCGTTTATATATTTATATCTTAGAATTTTGGGGTGGACTACCATCTATTCCTTTTCATCTAAAATTAACAATTTCAAAAAAGTCAAAAATATGTTGGTCAACATCTAATAAGTATACTTCATGATAGTTGGAAAAATTTAACTTCAACTTCAACTAGTGGATTATTAGATACAACTATGAGCTTAATTCAAATGACGATACAACTATTGGTTTAATTTCAACTCGACTTTTACTTGAAGTGTAATTGTTGATAAATTAACTTTTGAATTAACTAGTAGATACAACTATTAGCTTAACTACTTTAATTATGGTTATATTAGATAACTATTAGATACAACTATTAGCTTAACTTCAACTCTAATTGCAGTTATATTAGACAACTATTAGATAGCTATTGGTTATTTGCAATTGTGGTACAACTATTAAATCAAATTTAAATGAACGTGGTAATAAAAAACTATTCTAGATGAATGCATACTTGTACTCCAAAGAATCCATCTCTTACCTAATTTCATTGTAGTGAGACCTCTTACCTAATTTCATTGTAGTGAGACCATTCACCACCCAATAAAATTTCCATTCACTGCTCAATAAACTTTCCATTTGGCAGGTAGCATGATAAGAACAATTAGTGAATACCAATAGACAACAAGTTAACATATTAGTAAAAACATTTTTTTAAGAAAGAACGTTATCAATGTGTCAAATATATTCCTTTTGGCGTATTTCGAACATATTAATCATATTAATATGGTTGTTGCTAGTTGTATTTTAGTTGACAAGTATAAAGTGACTAAACCTTTCTTTCCAAAGATACAAACAAATTAATATTGCTTTTATAAATTTTTACGATCTCAAATAATTGAGCATTCCTTATTTCTACTTAAAAAAATGATAGCTTTTCAATAAAATAAATTTGAACACATTAATTTGACATATATGTAACATTAATTTCATAGTTCTTTCCGAGTTGGAGCACACTTCATTATATAGAAAAACTACTTAGACTATATGCAATAACCATATTGGGGCATTCACATGATCTTATGCATAATGCAGGACGTTGTAACTAGATACAATATTTAAAAGACTAGAACCATGAGAGAATTAATAATTGTTGACTATGTACAAAATGAAGCCACCAAGCAAAATAAGGGTATAATAAACCTACAACCAAACAAAAGGAAAAGAGAGGGAAGCCATCCAATCCTAAGAGATCCAAAATGATGGGCATTGGGTTCCTAATAAAAATTAATACACAACTCATAAAAAATTAAAATAAAAATTACCATACCAAGCAAGTTAGCAGCGCTAGAATCATTAGGGTCTGGGCATCAAATTTTGTTGTTCAGCATTTGTCGCGACAACATAGAGGTATGGGATGGAGGTGCAATGGAATAAATACTAAGTCAACTAGAGCCTTGCAACTCGTTGCATGTCCAAGTCTCAATAATCCGTCTTTAAATTGAACCAAAAATCCAAAATAAGTTTGTTAATGGTTGGATTTGAGAAAGTTCTAGGTGTGAGTAATTAAGATCCTAGGGCTCTAAATTTGTTGTGTTTTGTACCAATCCATGATTTAATGAATATGCATTCGTTGACATGAACTTTAAGTTATTTAATTAAAACAACATTAGTATTTACCTCTACACTAAAACCATTTTCCATGTTGATGTGGGACACTACCCTCCTTATTGTCTTACAAAATGAAATGAGGAGGAAGAAGGCATACAATTATGGACTTCACCTTCAGAGAGTGCCTTGCAATCACATTGGTAAAGAGTGATAAGAAGATCACAACAATCCAATGTGTCAAATCTCAGTTAATAGTGTCAATTAAATAATTATATGACTTATAATTGTCTCTTACTCTTTGTGTCTTGACACATTTGATATTTTATGGTTGTCTTTGCACCTTAACCCAATTGATATTATAAGGTGAGGATGTGTGTGCATAATAGTCCTTAGTTATGACTATGAGATGAGTATTTAAAGAGAACATGATATAAACACAAGTATTTTTATGCGTATTTTGGTGGCGAGGGGCCAAGGATAAATATGGTGAGAAACCACAAATATTCAGAAGGATGAAGGGATATTATATATGATCAGGCCACCCATCAAATTGAAGACTATCCTCAGTCAATTTTTTTCTTAATAACTATTGTGGTGCTTTGCTCCAAACATTTTTCTAACTCACTTTTTCTCCATATAATTGTGTGCTTAGTGTCACCTCTCTATATCAATGAATAAATCGACATCTGCATTGTATGTGATCCTAGATGCATGCCATTATTTGTAGTTGCATGCCATTGAGTGTTTTTTAGAGTTATTGTGATTTTGTGACATTCATACAACAAATGAAGTCTTGTTGAGGAGGAATCATCTAACCGACCATTTGAATTTCATTTTGATGAAAAATGAGTAGACATTGGTAGCAAGGTTCACATAGGTAGCAGCAAAAAAATTTAGGCTTGTTTTGGGTCTAGTAGTAGACTAGTAGCAGTTCTTTGTTTTTACAACCGCATTCACTAACACATTCTCACACCTTAGATCGCAGCCCCAAGTGATTCGAGATTCAAATTCACATGTCGATGGCTAGTTCCTTGTAGTCGTCAGTCATCACTTGCCATCTTGCACAAATGAGGAGCAACTTTGTGTGACATGAGTGAGTGATTATAATTTATGATATTTCCAATATTTAAGTTTACTTAGGCTCAATGACATTCACGAGAACATTCACCTTTAAACTTTCCTACAATAATTTAGTAGGTAAAGTGGCTTTGGAGTACAACTGAAACATGAGCTCTTTTTTTGTTGAAGTGACTACCAACAAAACTTAACATAACAAGGAGTATTTCATTCATAGGATATTCTCACTGAAAGAAATCTATTGTTTTGAGATTGATAGTATTTAGGTACATATGTTGCAAACTTTCACCTCAAAAAATTTGAGTGGGCGAAGTGGAATTTTAGAAGCTTCGTTTTAAGTTGTCTTCTATGCAGCTTAAGATGCCAAAAATAGTTGAAGATAGCAGCATAGTGTGCCCACGTAAAGCATTAATATTTATGACTTGGGAGTCTCAAGTTAGATTTAAAATCATTTAACAAGACATGGTACTCTGTATTTTGTGATGCGATTTTGTAAGAGGTTACAGGGAAGAAAACCAAGGCCAACATAATATTTGTAAACTAAAACCCTTAGTTATGGAATCCTGTATTTCATTCGTATTCTCTTTATAATGAAACTTTTTATGATATTTTTTCTAGTTCATTTTCCCCTATATGCATAATTTGTTTCTACTATGTACAGTGTAGTATGTACACAACGTAGAAGAAAGTCGATGTCCTGGAGTCAACATTCAATCAAATTTTTTTGATCTGAATCATGTTGTAAGCAACAAGGTAAGCATTCCTTTAAGAGTGTAAAAATATAGACATGGATTTCAGAGGCTTGTGGAATGATTGCATAATACTGGGTTTCAACTTTGGAAACTTAGAATGAGAATGTTGTTGCTGAACAAACTCCTATTGGGATCATGGAAGGTTGGGAGAAGAAGCCTACCATGGTCCAGGATAAAATCATTAAGTGGGAAGCTAAAGATGGTGTTACGGAGAGAAATTCCTATGGCTTGGGGTACCACAACAGACAGCTAGACTCCAGAAATCAATCTTCTCCAATATGCAATAGAAATAAACAATCTAACACTAAAGGATCGAACCTCGTACCTTATTCCGGACGGTTGAAGTAGATCCCCGTTGAGCTTTCCAATCTTCAGCTTGAATTGTTATAGCACGTCCTCAACAACAAGTAAACAATACAAGCATACTATATTTCATGGTGTTAGATCTATTCTAGCATATATAATCAATAATGTAAAAGCATTTGACATATTCCAATGGAAACAATATTCATTCAAATACACATTACTGGACAGGAAAAGATATTTCTATTAATAAGAATCAGAGATTACAAGTGACAACCTCTGACGGCACGTCTGCGAACCGAAGAAACTGAATCCCCCACTTGGGCCTCCACCACCTCAATCCTCCATCACTTCGATAGCAATCTTACTAACAATGGGAAATCTTGGGAAGAACACCACAGTGCTCCAAGGGACAAAGGGATGCAGACTCAAGAATAAAGTTCTGGCAACAATGGACTATAGTTTCAATGCTCTCAACTTTCTCTTTATCTTCCCCCCCATCTTCAATGTACCAATGGTTCCTTATATAGCTTCACAAGGGATAATGAAGGGTCGAATCCGAGCGATCTCAAGGTATATGGAAGGCCAAGAGTCATATGAGTCGGATCCAAGTCAAGGAACGCTCCAAAAGGATTTGGATTATGCACACATCCCGATGTACGTGACTATAGGGGTCAAACCCGCGTATGTACGCGGTTATCGGGGAAAAAACCGCGTATATCATTGTTTATATAGTTTTGGGGATGATCAATGATACATCAAAGGATAAAATGTGGTCCATTGGGTCTAAAGAGTCTGCAGCGGGACAGGGGAAGGCCATACAAAGTGTGATTCACCTAGTGGGGTGAAAATCTCTATAACAGATGCCCCCTAATGTATGAGATCAGAGGGGTTATACGATGGTCGAAATACATTATAAGTCCATCCCAGGAAGGAAGTGATGAAGGTACCCAAATGGAAGACCAACCACCCAATCAGCATAATACCATGATACAACTCTGCATATAATCTGCAAATACATCTAGCGGTCCCGGATACATAAGAGTACAATGGCCATGAATAGGCATGATACATGATAGAACATATGTGGTCATCGCCACGTACAATATACATATATCAGAATCTCCATGATGAAGATATACAAAGGACCATGATCTCCACAAGGCTGAAGATATACAATAGATCAAGATCTCCATAGTGGTTGGAAATGTCTGACATAAACTGGAACAAGTCATGAGAGCTGAAATCTCATGAACACTGGCACGATCAAGGAGGTAGCATATAAGAGATGCCACCCATATG
>LPNX010577349.1:112272-196815 GCA_001517045.1 Pseudotsuga menziesii | reverse complement strand
GGGAAGAACACAACAGTGCTCCAAGGGACAAAGGGATGCAGACTCAAGCATAAAGTTCTGGCAACAATGGACTATAGTTTCGATGCTCTCAAATTTCTCTTTATCTTCCCCCCCATCTTCAATGTACCAATGGTTCCTTATATAGCTTCACAAGGGATAATGAAGGGTCGAATCCGAGCGATCTCAAGGTATATGGAAGGCCAAGAGTCATATGAGTCGGATCCAAGTCAAGGAACACTCCAAAAGGATTTGGATTATGCACACATCCCGATGTACGCGACTATAGGGGTCAAACCCGCGTATGTACGTGGTTATCGGGGAAAAAACCGCGTATATCATTGTTTATATAGTTTTGGGGATGATCAATGATACATCAAAGGATAAAATGTGGTCCATTGGGTCTAAAGAGTCTGCAGCAGGACAGGGGAAGGCCATACAAAGTGTGATTCACCTAGTGGGGTGAAAATCTCTATAACAGATGGTAAATTTGTTTCTTGCATAAGTTTGAATTTAAGTTATAATGTGGTTTTACATGCCAGTTTTGAAATTAATTCAGAAGAAGCTTTCAATCACTTGATTAACTTGAATGAATCAGAATATGGAAAACCAAACTATACTTGAGAAGGAAGATATTTCAAATGAATATGGAGGAAGCTTAGAACATGGGAACCTTCATTAGCCAATTGAAGTCTCTCAAGGAAGATTTTGTAGCAAGTGGAGAAGAGGCAACAGATGAGAATGTTGAATGACACTTATTGGAAACATCCCCGATTTCTATGAAAGATAATTGTAGCATTGGAAAGTCAGATTGGATTAACATTATATGAAGTAATCAAAATATTACTCCAAGTAAGAAGGTATGATGAGGGATTGATCTAGAGATGGTCGCATCTGTCTTTTCAACAAGAGATAAGCATGAAGCAAAGAAGGAAAACACAATCAATACTTGCCATAAACGATGGAAAGTAATTTACTCCAAAATTAATTAAGACACAAAGGAGAAATAAAAATGGGTAGGTGTTCTTATTATGGTGTTGGACATTACAAGAAAGAAATCCAAAAATTTCTCAAAACCCTCGAGGCCCCGGAACAAATTAATAGGACAACGTTTTCCAGTTTTTGAGCTTCTCAAACATTAAAAACCCTAAACAAACTAACAAATTCCCAATAACAGAAATAATACAGAATTTTAGAGGCTTGTGGAATGATTGCATGGTACTGGGTTTCACCTTTGGAAACTTAGAATGAGAATGGTGCTGCTGAACAAAATCCTATTGGGATCATGGAAGGCTGGGAGAAGAAGTCTACCATGGTCCAGGATAAAATCAATAAGTGGGAAGCTAAATATGGTAAATCTGTTGCTTACATAATTTTGAATTTAAGTTATAATGTAGTTTTACATGTCAGTTTTGCAATTACTTCAGAAGAAGACTTCAATCACTTGATTAACTTGAATGAATCGAAATATGGAAAATGAAATTATACTTGAGAAGGAAGAGATTTCAAATGAATATGTAGGTAGCTTAGAACATGGGAACCTGCATTAGCCAATTGAAGTCTCTCAAGGAGCATTTTGTAGCAAGTGGAGAAGAGGCAACAAATGAGAATGTTGAATGACACTTATTGGAAACATCCATGATTTCTATGAAGGATAATTGCAGCGTTGGAAAGTCAGATTGGATTAACATTATATAAAGTAATCAAAATATTACTCCAAGTAAAGAAGGTATGACGTAGGATTTATCTAGAGATGGTCGCATCTGTCTTTTTAACAAGAGATAAGGGTGAAGCAAAGAAGGAAAATGAAAGCAATACTTTCCATAAACGATGGAAATTAATTTCCTCCAAAAATAATTAAGATACAAAGGAGCAATAGAAATGGTAGGTGTTCTTACTATGGTGTTGGACATTACAAGAAAGAAAGACAAATATGAATTACTAAAGTATACATGAATAAGGTTGAAGTGAATGCAATCTCTTGTTCTTGTAGTAACCAAGACAAATTGATTATAGTAACAATGCTTACATATTTAAGCTCTTCAAGGTGTTTGTACTTGTTCACAATCAAAGAAAACTTCAATAGCCCAAAATCTCCTAGTAATCAAACTAAATCCAATTACCCAGTTGGAAACCAGTCTCTGCTACTGGATACTCAAAATACTTATGAACACCAATAAAAAAATCTTTAATACAGAGCAATCAAACAAATTCTATAATTATTAATCTAAGTAAACTACAATAGTGCAATAGCACTCTTGAGGAAACCTAATAAGTGATAAGTGATGCAAGGTAATCAAGACTTACACCCACACTCTATGAAAAATAATCCAAATCTTAACTAAAATCCAATAGCCCACTGGAAGAAAACCAGTATCTAATATAAGGAAATCTAACTTTCCTATAAGCAAAATTAAACAACCTAGTTCATAAAATTTCCTCATTTTAGTAGAAACCCAATGCCCAGATATGAAAAAGCAAAGTCTCCTATTGAATCTATATAACACCTACATATCATAACCCAATTGCAATGATATACATTGATAAATCAAAATCTAAGAAGAAAACAAAAAATGAAACCAACCTCAAAAGTTGAGGCTTCTACCAGAAGACTAGACTTCAATAGAAAATTATCACTCTCAGACTTGACTATAAAGTAGCAACCTTTGTCACCCTCAAACTTGATAGTTCGGTAGCAACCTTTGTCACTGACACTGTTCACACTGCTCAGAGATCATTAGCAAGCTTCAGATACACTGTATGAGAGAAAATGATGGTTTAGTATCTAAAAAGTTTGTATCATTTAGGTTTATAGTTGTCTTTTTCTTTCTTGTTTCTTTTGTGCATTTCTCAATTTCTTTCGAAAATTGTAGGCGATAACAACGGACTGTTTCTGGAGAGATGGACAATGTTTCTTATGTTATGTACATTATTTCTCCTGGGGATTCAACAAAATTACAGTGGGTTTTTCCAGCAACACGTTACCCACCCAGAAACAAGAAAAAGATGTTGTAAATCATGATGTTGAGTGTCACTACCAAAAATATAGACCCCATAGTTAGCAGAATCGCAGGGAGCCCTGCCAAGCCCAATGAAAGCATCCATCCCCATGGCTTGATATTAGCTGTGAATTAATTCACTAAATTTGCGAACAAAATGCCTATTGTAATGTTCAGCTAGAAGAGAATGTTTAGAGCTCTTGTACTTCTAGTCAGTGCTATCTCTGATAGGAAAAGAGGAACCACCTGAAGTTACAGAAAAGTAAAGGCATTTTCGTCACATCAGTGTCCCAATATATATTGATAGAGAAAAACAATTCCAAGTCTAAAATTTCTCTGAAAATGAAGGCATACAGAGCATAAGGCAGCTACGAGATTCATAGGACAATTAAAATCAACTAAGTACACCTCACAAAAGTAATTTAATATCACACTATTACATCTTATATGTTTTGAAGTTTAAAGCAAACGATCTTTTATATGTTTTCAAAGAAATCTTAAAAGAATTTAAATACAAATATAGGAAACAAATATACAATAAATGCAATAATTTCACGAAAAGAATAGTCTATTAAAGGCTATTTTTTTCTAAAGGAATGTGCAGGGACAATTCTCTCTAAATAAGTTGAATCTGAGACTTACACTAAATATTATGTTCAATATCGTCTGTTTACAGACCTGATTAGCGAATGCAACTCCACATCCTAGCAATATTCTTTCGAATATGAGCATGAGAATATCTTGCACTTCCACATTCAAGATGAATTCGGAAAGAAAAAATAAGCCGGCAATAATCATTGTCAGTCTCTGGCCAAATATTCTAGTAGTATATGACGCAAAAAATGTCGCTACTAGACCTGCTAGATACAGATATGAGGTAAAGAGTTGTAATCCTAATATCTTCCAACAAACTCTTTCAACATTCAACAGATCGACAAGTACATATATTATGTAAATACCCTAAGTCTTAAAAAAGTGCAAAAAGTCTCAAAACCTCCATAGCTTAAAATCAAACTCTCAGGCCCCTAAATGTCTCAAAACCCTCGAGGCCTTGGAACAAATTAACAGGACAACATTTTCCAGTTTTCGACCTTCTCAAACATTAAAAACCCTAAACAAACTAACAAATTCCAAATAACAGAAATAATAAAAGGCTTCCATTTCAATTACCAAATTAAAATCATTTCTTCATTCTTTAGGGATCTTGACCTCTCCTTCAACAATCTCAGTCTGGAGATCCTTGGGATACTTTCCATCCGCGGTGCAGCCAATGGAAAGGCGTGTGCCTAGAATCTCATTCATTGTCCCAGCTAATTCCTTCACCATGGACCTCGGCTTCATAACCCTAGCGATCTCAATGACATCGTCGACAGTGATGTTTCCATTATGATTGATGTTCTTCATCTCCTTTCTGTCTCTCTCAGACTCCTTGATGGATTTGATGACCAGGGCAGCTGCGCTCAGCACCACAGTGAACTTGGCCTTCCTATTATGAACGATGAGCTTTACCATCACCCTTAAAGCGCTGTGAAGGTTGTATGGTTTTTGTTTGTCTAGTGGTTGTATGGAATCGTCATGGAGATTGTCATCATGAAGAATCCCATGAGCTGAATGGTAAAACACCCAATGTGATCTATGGTGAATACCATGAATCAACAGCCCGGAACAGTCAATAGGAGGGTGATCAGTGACTGTGCCTTTGCAATTTTGTAAACTCCATCTATGGGCACTTCACCGCTTGGGACCAGTCACACAAACCACCGGACTATAGAAAAAACACATAAACCAAGGGGTAAAACTATTCAGAACACGTGGCAGGTGGGTAAAAATGTGAAATGTGGCGATTTTAAGTTCAGAACGTGTGGTAGGTTTTTATTCGCCCAAGGGACGATAGTGCTATAGTGGTTCGAAACCGGACTTCTAAGAGAAAAACACCTTATGGAATAAAAATAAAGTCAATTATAAATTCATATATAAAGCCTCTTGAGGTTCACATTTCCTCAACACACATAAGCTTTCATTTTAAATTAACTAAATCACATAAACTTTTTCTTTAAAAAATTGCATAAAATTTCTTTCTTATAATGAAATCTCACAGTATTGAACATAATTACTATCATCTTTTTCTTCATGATTAATGTGATAATTTTGGAAGAGGCATTCAAAGCTTGGTTGCTTAATATTAGACAATATTTTTAGGTATATTGATATGATGACAACTTGAGAGCACCCATAGTAATCTTTCAGCTGAGTCATAAAGCTTCTCTATGGTGGCAGGAGGCTAAAAGTGTAAACACCATACATAGCAAAGAGTTGAGTTGGAAAGTTTTAAAAAAAATATTTAAAAATAAATATATGTCAGAACGGTATTATGAAGAGAAAGCCAAATAATTCAACGACCTGCGATTAGGAACATTAACCATGGAAGAATTTGTGACTAAGTTTTTAAATTTACAACGTTGTGTATCATATTTAAAAGATGAAAAAAACAAGGTTTATAGGTTTATCAGCTGCTTACCCCCAGCTTATAAGGAAAAAATTGAGTTCGAGATGCCTAAGACCATGGACGATGCAATCAGAAAAGCCAAATTGTGTTATCATTTGTTCAAAACAAAGATCAGAATTAACTAAAAATTGGAAAAACAAGAAGAATGAGAAAATTGATTAGCGTAAAAATGGGTTTAAACCATCACCTTTCAGGAAAGGGACAAGAATCCATACTGATAATAATTATAGTAAACAAGATCCAAATGCCAGCAATGGAGTAAAGGATACCAGTACGTCCAACGGTGGGTGGAATAACACTACTAAAGAGGTTAAATGTTGGGGTTGTAATGGACCTCATCTATATAGAAATTGTCCTCACAATCCCAATAGAAAAATGGCTCATATAAATATGTTGCAGGAAGCTTCTACAGTAAATGATATAGCTAGGAACATACCCAGAATTAATGTTGCTTTGGAAAACAGGCAGACAGATCATCAATCTACCATGTTGGAAGTAGAAGGTAAAATCTCAAATACATATGTTTCTATACTTATTGATTCATGAGCTAGTTTAAGTTACATTGCACCAAGAGTACTTGAAAAATGTAAACTAAGTAAAGAAAAGAAAATGAATGCATGGTTGGTAAAATTAGCAACAAGAATGAAAAGGAAAGTTACCGAAATAGTTAAGGATTGCAAAATAAGTTTCAGCGGCTTGAATACTACAGTAAACTTGAACATACTTCCATTAGGATCATATGATATTTTAATAGGTATGTACTGGTTAGAAACTCATAGAGCCATTATTGATTGTTTACATAAAATTTGTGATTGCATGGATAAGGAATGTAAAAGGAACACAGTAAAAGGAATTTACAGACCTATAACAACACGACAAATTTATGCAATACAATTACAAAAATGTTTTAGGAAAATTTATGAGATGTATTCCATCAAATTTAATGAAATCGAGAGGGAAAAACTAAAAACAACAATGGAGCAGTTGCATATTTTGAAGGAATCCTAGGATATATTTTCGGAGGAAATACACGGGTTACCACCTAAACGATATTTAGATTTTACCATAGACTTAATGTTGGGTTTAGCACTAGTGTTAGGAGCTCCCTATCGTATGAATACTCCAGAATTAATAGAGTTAAGAATGCAGATACATGAATCGTTGGAAAAAGGATATATTTGACCTAGTGTTTCACCATGGGGAGTAGCTGTGTTGTTTGTTAAAAAGAAAGATGGATCTTTTAGAATGTGCATAGATTACCAACAATTGAATAAAATGAAAGTTAAAAATAATACCCATTACCTAGAATAGATGACCTATTTGATCAGATCGACCGAGCAAAAATATTTTCAAAAATTGATCTCCGATTAGGATATCACCAGGTTCGGGTTTAAAATGAGGACATCCATAAGACTGTATTTTGAACCAGATATGGACATTATAAATTTGTCGTAATTCCATTTGGTTTAACAAATGATCGGGGGACATTTATGAATATGATGAATGATGTGCTGAGTAAATTTTGAATAAATTTGTGTTGGTATTCATTGATGATATTCTAGGATATTCTAAGAATGAGGTGGAGCACAAAGGGAACTTAAGGAAGGTTTTGGAAACCTTAAGAGAACATCAATTATATGCCAAATTAAGTAAGTGTGACATTTATAAAAAAGAGGTACAGTACTTAGGACATGTCATCTTATAAAAGGGAATAACGGTTGATCCAGAAAAATCAAGGCTATATTGGAGTGGCCTGCACCAAAATATATACATGATATCAGATCTTTTATGGGATTAAAAAGATACTACCGTAGATTCATAGAAAACTTTTCCAAAATAGTTTATCCTATAACCACTTTGAAAAAGAAAAGTGTTAGATTTATTTGGAATCAATAGTGTTACGATAGTTTTGACAAACTAAAACATTCATTGACCACGACACCTATATTAAAAGTTGTTGATCCAAGTAAGGACTTTTTGCTATGCACTGATGCAAGTAAATAAGGGTTAGGAGGAGTTTTAACTCGAGTGTCATGTAATTTGTTATGAATCACGAAAACTAAAGGAACTTGAGAAAAATTATGTAGTACACGATTTGTAGTTGACAACTATTATTCATGCCCTTAAAATATGGTGGCATTACTTAAGAAATTTATGTTATTAATAAATAATATTGGGTTAAATAACTTATTTGATCAAAAAACATTAAATGCTCATCAAGCCAGGTCGCTTGCATTTTTTAGTGAATATGATTTCGAAATTAAACACATAAGTAGGAAGGATAACATTCTAGTAGATGCATTAAGCCGACAACAACATCATTTACATTCAGTCCTGCTTAGTAATTATGAATCTAAATTTAAAACTCTTTTAAAGGAAGCATTAATCAATGATGAACATTATTGGAATTGGATGAAAAAAAGTAATCAGAAAAATCTAGGAACAGATGAGAATCTATATCAGATTGATACATAAGGGTTTTTACATTTCAAAAACATAATTTATATGCCTAATCAGTACAGTGTAAAGCAGTCTATCTTTAAGGAATTGCATAATAATCCATATCCAAGACACCCTTGGTACCAAAAATTTATAACAACATTAAGGATATACTTTTATTGGCCAAATATGAAAAGAGAAGCAGCTGAATATGTGGCTCAATGTTTTACTTGTCAATAAGTAAAGGCCATTCATCAACATCTAGTTGGCTTATTGCAGCATATACCTATACCTGAGTGGAAGTGGAAAACTATAACTATGGACTTTATTATGGTTATAGTGGATAAAATGAGTAAAGCAGTCAATTTCATACCAGTAAAGTCAACTTATAAATATGTTAATATAGGTGATATCCTTATGAAGGAAATTTTCAGATTGCATGGTATACCTAAGATAGTGATCATAGATTGTGATGCTAAATTTACTTCCAGATTTTGGATGTCATTATTTAAAGGTATGGATACGAAACTGAATTTTAGCACAACTTATCACCCTCAAATGGATAGATAGACTGAGCGAGTGAATCGGGTTTTGGAAGACATGTTTAGAATATATGTAATGAATCAACCGGGTAAATGGGAGGGTTATATTCACCTCGTAGAATTTGCATATAATAATAACTATCAAGCATCTATTAAAATGAGTCCCTTTGAGGTGTTGTATGGTAGGAGGTGTAAACTACCTTTAAGTTTGGGTAACTTGGAGGACATATTGGCTTTAGGGCTAGATATGTTAGCACTAATAGAGTAAATGGTGCGTCAAATCAAACAAAACTTAAAAACGACCCAAGATAGACAGAAAAGTTACACATATAAGAAACGAACAACTAAAGAGTATAAAGTAGGGGAACATGTATTCATGAGAATCAAACCAAAGAAGAGCAATCTAATATCACGACTCTATACTAAGTTGGCACCCATATATGTGGGACCTTTTGAAATTATGGCTAGAATATGGCATGTAGCTTATCAATTGGCCTTACCTCCGTATTTAAGAATTCATGATGTTTTCCATATTTCTTTGTTGAAAAAATATGTTGCTCATCAATCTTAGATAATTAATTGGGATAATGTACAGGTGGAACCCGAGGGAAATTTCCACACGAAACCAATGTGCATTCTTGATAGAAGGGAAATTCAGCTGCGGAAGCAAATCGTTGTACAAGTGAAAGTACAATAGAAACATTACTCTGAGAATGAAGCTACTTGGGAAAAAAAAGGAAACTATGACACATAACTTTCCTACTTTGTTTTAAAACTTTAATGATACTGATTAATGATACCAATTAATGATATTGATTAAGCACTGAGGACAGTGCAAAGATTTTAGAAGGAGCGGATTGTAACACCCACTAAATATTTTTGGTATTATTATTGTTATTTACTTTTAAAGAAATAAGTAAAATAAATTTTATATATATTGGGGAATTGGAAGTTGTAACAATTGAAAAATAAATTGACAGAAACTTAGGTTTAAAAACAATTAGCAAGCCTACAACATTCTCTATGAATACAAGTGGTCAGTATTGAAACGAATCAGTTATTTTGCTATAAAATTCCTAGGCAAGACAAAACAGATGATTTTTTTTATGAGAACAAAGAATCCTAAATAGAGATGCCAGATATCACCATGAGTGAAAGGATCTGTAGTGAATTCTTGAGATAACATAGAACTTCCAGTGAACATCTTGCATATGTTAGGTTGATGTTAGGCTCTATTTCATAACTGTTAGTGAAGCATGAGAGAATTCCAGGTTCTGAGATAAGTTATTCTTGCTAATACTAGTGGAAACTTGAGGCTGTAGAGGAACTATTTTAAACCTAAGAGTCTGGGCAAGGGGTTGAAACTAAGCAAGTGAAATTGCTAAAAAAATTCTACAACAGGGTGGTGTACTGTCACTATTAAAACGACCATTTTCAGATATGTTTTAGTCTTAAAATTGGTTTTGTTCTTCATCATATTTTTGTTATATGATCGAGTTATTGTGCTTGTTATTTAAATTTACACAGGTGAAAGGATAAGATTGGTGTTTTATTTACTTTATTACTAAAACTACTTGTTTACAGTTCCTTCATTTATGCATAACTTCTTATTTAATACCAGTCAATATACAATCTCTTTATTTACGCATAAGCTAGTTCATTAGCATAAAAACCTGAGTTTTGTTTATTGTTTTATTTTACTGTCCAACATCGAAACCTATGTAAGGTTTAAGCAATATATATTATATTTTATTTGAAAGGTACAAGGGTCGAGTAAATATAACCCTAATATTTTACAAGTTAAAAGCCTAACTATGTTAAACAAGTCAACAATGGTTGATTGTTTGTTAATACGAAATATCCAAACAACTAGTTTAACAGGATCCCAAGTAAATTATAAATTTTAGTTATAATCTTTGCCGAAAACCCTTATACAAAAACTTATTACTGCCCAATAAAATATTAACAAAAAACCCTAGCTTGCAAGTACATTATCACGCATTTGGGATACCAAGACAAACAGTATCGTAACATCCTCCACAAATATGTGGTTATAATATATATAATATAATATAAATTACAGACAAAGGTTTAGAAAACAAACAGAGAACTTGATATTTTTCAACGAAGACCTGAGATCGAAACCAGACTTAGATACTAAATAAAGACTTGTGTGTTCATATACAATAAACATTAAATAACCAAATGTTGCAATAAAAGCAAGCGTCTCTTTATCACAGGTTTAGAATTCAACCAGCAGTAAACCATTCAACAGATAGTTATGCCAAAATGTAAACCCTAATAATTGTTAATGAGGTTACCATTAATGCATAATATGAATGGCTTGAGATAGTAAACCCAGCAAAAATCCCTTTAATACATTACGACCATCCTTTAAAACCAATGATAAATCGACCAACACTTGCACAACCAACCAAATCAATGTTGCCTCCTTTAACTAACAGAACATAGATATAGAACCACCATTTTAAACCATTAACTTACCATTGGGAACATGAAGCTCTCTATTGAGCATCCATTCCTGCAAAACACAAACCATGGACTTGTTAATATGGCATTTATAAACCAAAGCAGTCGATTACAGAACTAATGGTTGGAATATTGGGAACTTTACCTAAAATTAATTCGTGAGACCAGTTGAGAGCGAACTTAAAAATCGATAAACCCCAATTGTGTCGACAGAAGATAAACCGAGACAATGAACAATCTTGATGGTTGGGAACGAGTCCTTTTTAGCCAAGAAACTAGCATGCGCTTGGTATTTCATTACCTTTCCCTATGTAAATGTTAGAGTGAGCTTGAGCTACGGTATAGCTCCATTATTGAACAAAGTGAAATGCCGGTAGTATGGGCGAAGTGGATAAACAAAGGGTAAATTCAACCCTACTTTCAAGCTGTAAAGCAATAGCGGATCTGAAAAACATTATTTTTCAGTTAAAATTCTTAACTCAATATAGCTTGCTTCCATAGTTGGATGGCTAAATGCTAATACAACATCTTCCACCATGTTTTGTTTTAAAAACAAAATGTTAGGTAATGTATAAACCCTCTTTTGTAAAGACATCAACCAGATAGGGTACCTGCAGAAGGAAAAAATGGGCTAGCATAAATGCTAAGCAATTTTATGATTTAAACTGAGGGGTCTTGTTATAACTGGTTTTACCACACTTGGTAGAACACACCTTTATATCCTAAAATTGTCCCTCTACAGACTCATTGAACCCCCCTTTCTCAAATTATATTAGATGTCCCAAGAAAGTCCTTTAAAAACACTTGTTTATGTGTATATGCAAGTTTTAATCCAATACCCGCGTGTACACGTAGATTTTGAGCAAATGCCCGTGTAAATCAGGAAATGTGCATGAAAACAAAAACTTTTGGAGTTTTCCTCATAGAGTCTTGAATAACCTGACTCTTTGCCTTCCATAAGCCTAGAAAAGTCTTGGACTCAACCCTCCATTGCTTATTGGAGGGCTATATATTGAGCCTCTTGGATGCATTGAAGGAGGAGAATTTTGAAGAGTAGGGAAACTATAGTCCATTGTTGCCAGACTTTTCTATGCTTGAGTCTGCATCCCTTTGTCCCTTTGGAGCACACTGTGTTTCTCTTACCAAGATTTCCATTGAGATGGATGATTGAAGTGGTGGAGGCCCAGGTGGAGGACTCATTTTCTCTATTTTGTCAAGGTGCCGACAGAGTTTGTCACCGTTTAATCTTCATTTTTATTAATAGAAATATCCGTTTCTCGTCCAATACATGCGCTTAACTATGAATATTTTGTCCATGGATGTAGTTATTTGCTTATACATAATGATTTATATATGCTAGAGTAGGCCTAACACTTTAATATATAGAATTCTTGTCTTGTTTGTTGTTGTTGAGAGTGAATTATAAATACAAGCATGTTGGAAAAGCTCAATAGGGATCTACATCAACCATTTGGAATAAGGTACGCTTTATATCCCTCAGTGTTAAATGCATTTATTTCTCTTACATATTGAAATGGATTGATCTCTAGTGTCATTCAGCCTGTTGTGGTCTACCCCAATCCATACGAATTTTCTCTTTGTAGTAATGATTGGCGACTCTGCTGGGGAGGTTCCTTGTTTTTCTTTGGGGATTGGGTGCACAGTGTGCTTGAATTTCTCTTTGTTCTCTCTGTTTTTGTGTCATTTCCAAAAGTATGTGTTGAATGTGGTTTTCATTGATGTAAAAAGAGTTCAGTAATGACAAAGGAATAGACAATGATACGATGGCAGGACAAACTCAGTGAAAGACAAAGGCAGTGATAACATGGAATGGATGATGATATCATGGCAGATATGATGACATGGCATGGCATGGATGATGGTATGATAGATATGATAGAATGGAATGACATAGATGATGATTTGGCATGAATTTGAAATCATTGCTTCATTCATGCTTCATTATGACATCATTCTGGAGAAATATGACAAATTGGCGAAAATTGGGAAATTGACTAAGTATGGAATAAATTATCAAAACTGGTCTAAGAGGGTCTAAGAGAATGCTCGCCATAATTCATGGTTTGAATAAAATCCTACACCATGGTACCATGATATAGCTTGATATAGTTTCTATCTATAAATGGTCTCAGGTTTCCTTCATCACTTCTAAGGAGAAAGTTCAGGTCTGCCAATACAGGGGTTTGTGCCAGAGCAAGCAAAAAATGGCTAATTAGCCTCAACAATATTCTTGATCTAAATTATGGTTTAGAGTAAATTCTATAAGAACATGGGGGTCTTGTAGTGTATTGTCTTTTCTAACTAACCATATTCTTAGTTCTCCTTGATCATGTCTGGAGAAAATGTTATGGATCTGCCAAATTGGGGTTTCAGGATAAACTTTGAGAAAATCCTGAAAATGACTATGTTAGAATCAAAAAATTGAAAAGGAATTTTGAAATTCCCGAAAGGAGGGGTTATTTTGATGATAAAATTCATCGAGTAGCATGGTATTGTTCCTTGGTGAACTGACTATCCACCCATATTATCATATATTATTCTGGAGGTCACACGTGTGAAATACAAGCTTGCCAAGTTGGGAAAAAGTGTGTTTACATAGTCTGAAAGGTCATTTAGAAATGCCCGCAAGGAGGTGATCATGAGGTGATAAAATAAATAAAAAAATCATAGGCATGTTCCTTGGTGAATTGACTATCCAGCCATACCTTCAGGTTGTCTTATGATGGTCTCATATGAAAAATATCAATTTACCAGAAATAGGAAAAATAATATTTTTCATAGTGAGTACAAAAGAAAATTGGTTGTGTTAAAACCAGTTCAGAAGGCCATTTGCAAATTCCCACAAATGGATGTGTGTGTTTCAGTAAAATATAAAGGTGACATGACCTTATTTATTGTTGAATTGGCTATCTATCCATAAGTTTAGTTCTCCATCTGGTAGTCACATGTGATGGCCTCCTGTTTTTGCTTGTTCAACACCTTATTCTTGGTTCAAAGTTCCATGAGATCAAGTATATTCAACTTTATCTACTTGTGTTTTGTGTTTGAATATGCTTTTTCAAAGGCAACATTACAAGGTGCTCTAACAAGTGAATTTTTGATATTTTTCATTATTTTATTTATTATTTTGTTGGGTTTTAATTTATACAATGAAACTTTAGTTTTTATTTAAAAATTGGTCAATTAACAAGCCTTTATTGTTCACGTAGTGGTCCCTTTTGGTTGTTCGACCCAACGCTTGTCCCGGCACTTAAGGAGTGTATGTTGACTGATGCAGAGATTTGGGGGATTTTGTTGCCAGAGATAATGTCTTGTTTGGTTTCAAATCGTTTCCAGGATGCATGTGAAGTTACCTGGTGCTATTTTGTAGCTGTCATTTGCTCAAGAAATCGTTGCCCTCAATCTTCAGCAATGTATGGATTCCAGGAAATCCGAATCCAATATTTTGATTTATGTTATGAATTATTGATCGGGATAGGTGTAGATTTGTTGGGATGGGGTCGATCCTTGCTCAATGGTCGACTCATTTTGTGGTTCAAGTATAAATATGACTTTGAAACCCTAAGGGCACACAGGGAGAAGACACTGTAAAACTCTGAATTTTTATTAATTGATCAATAGTTTCATTCACGTTCCTAAAGCTTTAGTTTCAGATTTATAGGTTTTGAAGGCAGGTCCCACCTTCAACTCTGGTTATCTGTGTGTAGCGTTATTTTTACTGCTGTAAGTAAAATTATACTGTATATTTTGATACTGTTTTTATGAATGTATGCCAATAGTTTTAACAACTTGTGATTTGGGAATGAAATACATACTTACATTAAGCTAGTCGATCTCATTGAAATGTGTGTGATAAGCTTGATTGCATTACTTAACATCTTTGGATCAAATAGTTCCTTTCAACTTTGTCTGTAGGTTCGATTTCTTAGAGTATAAATTTGAAGAGTAGTGAGAGTTGGATTTAGATTTCTAGATTTCTTTTATTTCCAGGAGTGATACTGATTATTGAATGATTAAAATTCTTGTCCAGAATTCTTTTAGGTCACAGAGTTTACAAAGTTGTGGAGTGTTTCAAAGATTTGTATTGCTTTAAAGAATTTAAAAGAACTTGCTGCATTTACCAAATTCACAGAGGTTTTAGAAGTATATAGCATTTACAGAGATTTTATAGAGGATTGAAGTTATGCTTTGCTTATTTCAGAATCTTGAATGAAATCAAAGAGAAGAAGCACAGTTCATTAATCTTTGACAACGTTTGTTTCCTATGCTTTGAAGATAAGTCTCGTAGGATAGACAAATGAGAGTGAAATGTGTTTTGTCTGAATATTTCCAATGTATTTTTGTGGGCATAAAATGCAAGTAGAGTGTATCTGTTGTTAGCAGGAAGACAAATTTATTTCTAATAATTATTAATGAATGATAGCATTGGTGTGAATTAGGGTTAAGAAGAGCCATTAGGATTAGCATAAGATTCTTTATGGGTGATGAATGCAGTCTTAGAGGCTGTGTTAAAAAGGTGTAAGACCACTAGGATTGATCGCCTAGCATTCACTGTGTAGGTAGGTTTGAGAACTGAAGGTCTATATAGACAAGTAGGGTTTCCTTTAACGAATCATTTACTTGCTTGATTGCTCTTTTGAAAAAGAGGATAATAATTAGCATAGTTTGAGATTGATGTAGGATTTATTGGATTTGATAAATCTTTGGACTACAAAACAGTGCTTAGTAAGATGATTCTCTTTCCTTAGGTTAGACTTAACAACTTTTGGTATTGATTATTCAATAGAGTAGTTAGTTCCATAGACTACATTCTGCTTCTTTGTCTGTGAGCAAATCAAAATTACCCTAGGTATGAGCTTGAAACCATTTTTCCCTGCACATATGGTGTAGTGACTCAAAGTTTACGTGTCCTGGTTGATAATTAAATTGAAGGTAAATTAAGTAGCAATAATTTTACCCAACATTTTGGTGTTGTTTCCAGGGAGTTGCTCCAAGGTAAGCTGGTATCTTGCTCATTTTTTTTCACAACATTTTTAGGTGTGACTAGTTGTTGCAGATTGGAGGAGAAGGGGCGATAAGACGAGAGGTAAGAACCTGCGCATCTGTTATAACAGGTTCCTTCAAACCCACCTGTAGCATAGGTGTGTGATTGTTTCGTTTTGTTACTTAGACAAAATCTAGCGATAGCAGTAGTAGATACATTTAGACATTTTTTATCAGTTTTGTTTTCTATTGATTTGTTGACTGTTTCCTTTTGGTATGATTAGCCTTTGCAGATTGGAGGAGAAGGGGTGGTAAGACGAGAGGTAAGAACCTGTGCATCTGTTATAATAGGTTCCTTCAAACCCATCGGTAGCATAGGTATTTTGATTTATTTGATCATAACTCTTGTTATTTATAGTAATTTTTTTATGAGACCCAGAGATAGTAAGGGTAGATACATTAAAATTCATTCCGATATTTTTGGAAATAAAACCCCACCCCTCACTAACCCTAGGGATAGGAATACCAGCAAAGAGATAGAAAGCAAAAACACCCAAATATCCATGGAATTAGGGACCAGACCAGAGGGAACTGAGGTTACACTCAGTGAACAGTTACACTCAGTGGAGATTCCACAGATCCTACCAACTTCACCAACAAAGGAAGATTCCAATTTGGTTGACACAATGAACATAGAAAGAGTGAATTCCCTTTTCAGACATACTCAGAATTTGGTGGTTTCTCAAGTGGAATCTACCACAAATTCACCTTTTCAACATCATCCTAGGCCAAAACGTTGGGATTTCATCCCATCCCCAAGAATAGATAGGTTAGGTGTCAATTGGTTTAGGAATCCTCTTGTTATGAGTGATCAGGAAACTGGACACCATATGGAAGGGGAGGGAGAACATGAAGGACAAACTGAAACAACTTTTGGCTTCCCCATTTTGTATCTTGCACGTGATGTCAATATGAAAAATATCCCAGCATCTTCATTACCTACCTTCTACGGGAAAAGTACTGAAGATCTAGATACCTTTCTATTTGAGTTTGACATCCTGTGTAGGAGTTATAATTATCTACATGATGCACAAAAGTTAAAACTGTTTCCAGCCACCCTGAAAGATTCTGCACTTAGATGGTTTATGGGTCTGGGGGAATCCACCATTCGAAGTTGGGATGAGATGAAAAGTGCTTTCCTTAAAAAATATCGAGACTACTATGGACCTAGAGACTCTCAAAATGATATCTTTAAAATGCAACAGCATGAAGAAGAGAGTCTTGAGGATTTTTTGGAACGCTTTAGATTTGTATTACAGAAGTCTAATCTCTACAAGAAGATGCTGTCAGAACTCTTTTTCTAAAAGGGATTCTGGAGGAATATGTGGAAATCCTCAACCTCATGGAATCAGGTGATGTGTCTCATAAATCCTTTGAGGAAATTACTGAGTTATGCAGAAAATATTCTAGAAGTAGAGCCAAGGCTGGAAGAAGCACAAGGGAAGGTCCTTCCCGCATTTCTAAGAAAGTAGGAACTGGTGGATTCACAAGAACTGAATTGGGGAACTTGTTGGAAAACTTCAAAATTGATATTTTAGGCACCTTGAGTTCCCAATTTGATGCATTGAAAACAAAAAAATGGCAAGAAGAAGACGACATAGCAGCACTACACATATTCTGTCCTGAATGCAGAAAAAGACACCCTTTGAAGGAGTGTCCCCTTAATATTATTTCAGTATGTGCTCTTTGTTCTGATAAACACCCCACTGACAATTTCCCTTCATTACCAAAATTGCAAGCTCTTTACAAGCTTAATACTGAACCTATGGATCCATCATATGCATCGAAAAGGCCTTGGCAGCCTAGACCCCAAAACATGTACCAAGAGCCTGTTTTTCCAAATCCTACATATTACTATCCCATGCAGCAATATCAGCAGCTATGGAGTCCACAAATGTGGCAGAATTGGCCTTCTCAGCCTACTCAAACCCAACCATGGCAGCAAGGCTGGAGAGGACAGTCCTTTGGAGGACCACAAGGACAATCCTATGGAGGACCACAGGGACAGTCCTATGGAGGACCACAGGGAGAGTCCTATGGAGGAACACAACCAACAGCTCCATTGCATACTCCTCCTGGTTACTGTCCAATGCCCCCAAATATGCAACAGTTATTACCTGGTTTTACACCACCCGCACTTCCTCCTATACCCCCAGTTCCACAACAGTATCAAAATCCAAACCCTCCTCGACCCATGTTGTTGCCAGCTCAACCTATCCCAAACCATACTAACAGACCATCCCAGCCTCTTCATAATGATGAAATACAAATGGCCCCAACTTATGTGATCCATTTAGCTCCTATATAGGAAATACAATTAAGGTTTGGGAAAACATTAAATAAAACTCCTCCAGCAGTGATCATTCAAGAAGAGTCTGGAGAAGAAATGTCTGAAAAAGAAATTCAAGAGGAAGAAGAAGTGCAGGTTGCCTTAGAAAACACTCAAGTGCTTGGAGCTCAAAGTTCTCAATCATCTGCTCAGCCACAATTGAATAAAAACCCCCCGTATCCAGAGAGGTTATTAATAGAGAAACATGTGGTTTGTTCGCAATTTGATTTGGAGAACGAGTTAATAAATGTTTATATCAGAATTCCGTTACTCTATGCCATTAGAGACGTTCCTAACTATTCAAATATGGTAAGGGAATTATGCTTGAAGAAACCTGGTCGAAAACAAAAAGATCCACCCACAATACACGTTATAGGCCAGCTGTCTAACTATATTTCAGACCATCCCTTACTCCCGAAATTTGCAAATCCTGGGAACCCAATGGTGACCATTTGTATTAATGAAATTTGAATAGGAAACACTCTAGTTGACCTGGGGGTTGCGATTAATGTCATGTCTATGACCACCATGTAGACACTTCAATTGTACAATCTCCTCAGACCTACTCCTACCATTTTGGAGTTGGCTGATAGGAGCACAGTTAAACCTATAGGGGCATTAGATGACATTACTGTCACTGTAGCTTCTTGGGAGTATCATGGGAGTATCCAGTGGATTTCTTGGTACTCCAAACCAAACACCCAATGGGGGAACATCCTGTCATACTAGGCAGACCCTGGTTAGCAACTAGAAATGCCTTTATAGGATGTAGAGAGGGTATTTTAACTATATCAAATGGTACTTCTCTACAGAACCTTATCATTTATCCACCAGCGCAGCCTGTAATAGAATACATGTTATGGTTAGAGAGTCCTTATGGAGATGAGGATGTGGAACAACCCTTACTATCCATCATTCAAACTAGGGGGATGGAAGACCAAACTGAAGATGATATCTTAGATCAATTTATCTCAGCCACTACTAGTATTGATTTCCCCCAATCCTTCTCTGACTTAGATCATGTTTTCACAGAATATTTTCAAGAACGGTACCACCCTTCAACCATCTCATCATCAATAGTTTTATTTATAGATGAGAAAGTTGGAGCCTCAACCATATGAATGGATATTAGTCCTGGAAGGTCTTTATTTATCAATGCAAATCTGTCTCAAGACCAACAAAATCAGTTAGTTAAGTTACTCAAAGCACAGTCTAGGGCATTTTCTTGGATTTATACAGATATGAAAGGCATTCACCTTGACACATGTATCCATCACATTTACACTCAGGAAAATATTAGACCGGTAAGGCAACCACATAAGGCAACCACAAAGGAGAATGAACCCTTCTCTTAAATATATTGTGAAGGATGAGTTACAAAAATTGCTTGATGCAGATTTTATCTATCCCATTTCTGATAGTAAATGGGTATCTCTGTTGGTGATTGTCCCAAAGAATGGAGGTATGTGGAGAACATGTGTATATTTCCAGGAATTAAACAAAGCAACTCTCAGAGACTACTTCCCTCTTCCTTTCATAGATCAAGTCTTGGACACTTTGTCAAGAAAACAATATTTTTCTTTTCTTGATGGATACAGTGGGTATAACCAAATTAGGATAGCCCCAGAGGACCAAGAAAAAACAACTTTCACTTGCCCGTGGGGAACATTTGCTTACAAGGTGTTACCATTTGGGTTGTGTAACGCCCCTGCCACCTTCCAAAGGGCAGTGTTAGGAATTCTGGCTGACTTAGTCCATGATTGTGTGGAAATATATATGGATGATTTCACAGTGTATGGTAATGATTTCAAAGAAGCATTAGATAACCTAGAGAAAGTTTTAATTAGGTGCCAAGAAATAAATCTTCCTTTAAGTCAGGAAAAGTGTAAAATGATGTTAACTGAGGGAATTATTTTAGGGCACCACATCTCATCAGAAGGTATCAAGGTAGATCCAGCAAAGATTGAAATCATTACTGGTTTATCTCCACCAACTACACAAAAGGAAGTTAGAAGTTTTCTGGGACATGCGGGTTACTATCATAGGTTTATTGCCAATTTTACCAAGATAGCAGCTCCACTTTTTAAGTTATTAGCCAAAGACATTGGTTTTTGTTGGGATCAACACTATCAGGCAGCCTTTGACACTTTAAAAATAGAATTGTCTTCAACACCAGTTCTGCGGGGGCCAAACTGGTCTTTTCCCTTTCATATACAAACTGATGCTTCGGACACTACCCTAGGGGGAGTGCTTGGACAGAAAGAAAATCAATCCTATTATTCTATTTATTTCATAAGTAAAAATTTAACACCAGCAGAACTAAATTATTCAGTAACTGAAAAATAATTTCTAGCAGTAGTTCATGCCATTAATAAATTTCGGCATTATATTACTGGCTATGATGTTTTTGTTCACACTGATCACTCTACTATTAAATTTTTGATGAATAAACCTATAACTAGTGGCATAATTACTAGATGGCTTCTTTTGCTACAGGAGTTTAACATTACTATAATTGATAAACCAGGGAAGGAAAATCTAGTTGCAGATTTCTTCTCAATATTGACTCATACTGATGATAATGTTCCTGTAGATGATACCTTTCCTGATGAACATTTATTTGGTTTTTCTATTAAAACACCATGGTTTGCAGATATAGCCAATTATTTGGTCATGGGAAAAATACCTGCTCATCTGTCATCATATGAAAAACGAAGGATCATACAGCAAAGTGCCAATTATTCATGGGCAGGTAATGACCTCTTTCAAACTGGTCCAGATTTGATTATCAGGAGATGTGTAAGGGAGGATGAGATGTATGATATCCTTCAGGCCTGTCATGATGGACCCAGTGGAGGGCATTTTTCAGACAAGCAGACAGCATACAAGGTGTTACATCAAGGGTATTACTAGCCCACACTTTTCAAAGATGCTGAAAAATATGTATAGGGTTGTGACACTTGCCAACGAATGGGAAGACCCACTGCTGCTGATGAAATTCCTTTACAAGCCCAGGTATAGATTGAACCCTTTGAAAAATGGGGATTGGACTTTATTGGACCAATGTCACGAAAGAAGAGATATATATTAGTTTGTACTAACTATATGATTAAGTGGGTGGAGGCAAAAGCTCTATTAAGGGCTACCAAGAAATCAGTCATAGAGTTTACTTATGAAGAAATTTTCACTCGCTTTGGGATTCCTCGTGAAATCATAACTCACAATGGAGCACAGTTTGTCTCTAAATCAATGAAAGCACTGATAGAGCAATATGGGATTAAACACTATAAATCCTCTCCTTACCACCCCCAAGAAAATGGTCAGGTCGAGCCAACAAACAAGGTGTTAGAAGCCATTTTAACCAAGACTGTGCAGATGCATCATAAGGACTAAGCAAACAGGCTTCTAGAGGCATTGTGGGCTTATAGAACTACATGGAGAAACACCACAGGGCATACCCCATATCAGCTTGTTTATGGGAAATAGGTTTTTCTCCCTATAGAATTTCAGGTGAAGGCTTTTCGTACTGCTGCACAGTTGAGCCTGAATTTAGATGAAGCCCAGGAGCAAAGGTTGATGCAATTGAATGAGCTTGATGAAATTAGACAAGATGTTGTCCAACGAACTGCTTTAATACAGAATCAGAGGACTAAATGGCATGACAAGTTTTTGAAGAAGAAAAATTTTGAAGAAGGTGATTGGGCTTTGTTGTTTGACTCACGGTTTAAACACTTTAAAGGTAAACTTACCACTAGGTGGATGGGACCATATGCAATTGTGACTGTTTTTTATAATGGTTCTATCAAGATAAGGACAATAGATGAAGAACAAGCTACATTTGTGGTGAATGGACACCGGTTAAAGGTATATCATAAACCTCTTTCTAAGCAAGAATTCATTCGAAATATGAGTCAGCAATCTGAACTAGAGCTAGTAGGTGAAGAAATGACTTCTTCATCCCCTACTTTCTTGCAGTGACATCCAATAAAATTGTTTCTTTGTATATATGTACAGGAGTTTTGTTATCAATAGGTTCTTTTGAATGATGCAGGTACTCTCTTTGGGTAGGTTTAGGGTATTTTGTTAAACAAAAGAAAAAAGGGAAGTCTTTTTGTTACTGTTCCTACTTCAGCCCATTGATTCATTTTATAAAGAATTTTCAAGGACTGTGTTAATTTGAATTTTTTTTGAGTTTCACTGGGTAACTAGAATGCTTGTGTCAAGTAAATGAAAGCGTGTGCTGCTCAGTTTTTTTATACTTGTTCTCTTTATTCATACAAGTACCTATCTACCTCGCACTGCCTCCATTAGTGATTTAAGCTTCAAAGGGGTTTTTACTTTTGAACTCATGGGATACTAGTGCCATTTGACTTGGTTTCACACTGGATTGAATGAGGATATTATTTTTTTCAAAGTAGTAATAGCTATGGACATTGAGNNTTCCAATTTTAATACCATCCCACTCCTAGAGGGTTTTCAGAGCTGCTCCCCCACTCATCTATGCATAAGAAAATCATAAACTTTATCTTTAAGATGAATTTGGTACAAGGGCCTCTGATAGAAAAAGGGTGTAAGAGGTTAACCCGCCAGGATACTAAACAAGTCCGCCGGCAGTGGGTACCGACCTATGGTATAAATAGGAAAACCCATCAGGGTACTGAACAGACCTGTTGGAAATGGGGCATTCTGCCTGGGGAAGAAGCTTCTTAGATATTACAGTTACCCCACCAGAGTACTGAACAGGCTCGCTGGCAGTGGGTTCTGACTTTGATATCTCTTTTAAAAGCCTCATTTATACTTGTCTGTGTGAACAATGTACCTATGTAAATGTTAAAGAGAGGTCATGTGTGGGTTAAAATGAAAATCTAAGGGAACTGTTTGTAATAGCCAGTTGATAATCATCTTCAGATGCTCTAAGTTTTTGTTACTTGATCCTTGCTAGAAGAAAAGGTTTATACCTCTAGAGTGTCCCGGCGTTTACTGATTCAATGAACATAGCTGTGAACCTCATTATTTGTTTTTCTTTTCACCGCTCAAACCGTCTTGTGTGAAGCCGATTCAAGTTGGCCAGTACATCATTGGCTTCATTTAGTACTCCTCTTGTCTTGTGTTCTTAAGGCACATATTCTGGTGGAAAAAGTTCTATATGAATAAAGAGAAAGAAGTATGTGCTCATGGTTGAAGTTTTTGAATACATGAGTGAGATTGATAGTCTATGGATTGTATTTAATTCTATTTTTGTATTGTTAATAAAGAGTGGTTTTATGAATTAGCTTTGTTTTTGTGTGGCTAGATGAAGAAGAAACCATGGAATAAGGTAATTGTGCCATGAGCTTGTTGGGTAAAACAATTTTTCAAGCAGTTTTAATTGCCTTTTCAGCTCATACAAGTGGTATATTCTGGAGAAATTCATTTGCTTCCTTATTATTACTATGTCGATAATCATTTTCACCCTTGCTAGCTTGAAAATACTTTTGTGTCATAGATTGGCTGAGGTGCCGGATCAAGTGCCGGATGAGGTGCTGGAATGAAATTGGGAAACTGATATATTAAGTGGTGAAGGTAATGAATGCTGGAAAATTTTTAACTGTTATAAACCAAGTTTTTTTTTGCTTTTAATTTAAGTTTGATGAATTGTGGGATCTACTATAATAACCTTATAATCCATCTAGTCGATACACCACCTTTCCTTTGTAAATATTTTAATGACATTTCCCTTTGGCAACATTTCACTTTATATTATTAATTTTCCATTTTAATGTAATTTATGTCATTAATATACTCTATGGTTAAGTGGTTAAGTTTGACATTAGATGTCTTAAGGTTATGCGTTTATCAAAACGTGTCCATACCATCATAATACAATGCAATGTGGGCAGTACATGCCTTATTTTGTCATGATTTTCCTTGCACGTCTGCCATTTTCATTGCCACCCTTTGCCATTATTTTTTTTTTAATGGACTGTTTCCAATTTTCACCTCCGCCGGCGGGAGGAAAATTGATGAAGTCTCTTAATTGCCTTCGAATTAACTGTGTGTTCACCGTGTTAATTCGATCTCTCATCTTCCTGGAATCCACGATGCTCAATCGCCATGAACCCACTGAGTATGAACAGTTATTGGCCACGCCTAAGTTTTCAGCTTGCAAAGAGCTGTTTATTAGAGCTCGGTGGCATCCCTTCTTGACCAATTTACAAGGGCATGACGATGTCGTCTCCTTACAATTCACCTTAGGGTTTGATGGACACATAGCTAAGGTTGAGTCACTGGAATTTCAAGTTACGGAGGAATCAATTGCGCAGGCTATATGGCTTCCACGCACAGGGGATCGCTGGTTTAAGACTTTTCGGCTGCCACGCAAAGACTACGACTGTGTCTTTAAACCCGAAGTTTTGGCTGTGAAAGGTGAAAAGGGTTTCTCAAACTTTGGGTCAGAGAATAATTTCTCAATTATTTAGTGATCATCACCAAGCTCATTATGTGTGAGGGTCGATTCTCTACCTTCAAAGCCTGTCACTTTCGTCTGCTTTCTCACTTTGAATTTGGTAAGCTCCTTAAATTTCCATTTTATTTCTAGAAACGTTTGGGTAAGATGGCCTCGCAAGTTAGGAAAAACATAGACAATCCTACTCATAGCCTGTATCATCATGGGCTTATTAAGATGCTTATTTTAGCCGAGTTGAAGAAGAAAGATCAAGTATGGGAACAATTTATATATGAATTGTCTAATTCCCATCTCAAATCACCCCTGGGTAATGATCCAAGTAGGCCTCTTATCCCTTATCTTATTGACAAAGAATCCTCTATCAATGCTTTTGAACATCAAGCCAGTCATATTCAGGAACCAGCAGTCAAGAGCTGTAAGAAGGCTGGACCATCCCATATCAAGAAGTCTCAGGGGTCAAAAGGGCAGCGTGTAAACTCTCAGTATAGGGGGGGGGGGGAAGGTCAGTTTGATGATGGAAATTTTCTTGCCTCATCAACTCGTAGGTTTACCCGTAGTATGGCTGTTCAAGAGAAGAAGAGGGAGTCCAAAGGTAAGGCACCTGTACATGTTCAGTTGTCCTCATCCACTTCTTCATCTGCCCACGATAATTCTGATTCACATGGCTCCCATCATCATTCTTCCATACCAAGTCCTGTCAATGAGCCTTCATTTCCAACATCACCTTCAAAATCTGGTATGAAGTCTTCCAAATCTCACCGGTCAGATGTTTCAGCTTAGGGAATCGAATACTTTCGACAAAGGAATTTTAAGTTGACCAAACAATTACAGGAATATGTTAGATTGGACCATTTTATCAAACAAGAAAATGCAGTTTTAAAAGCTAAGGTAGCATCTTTGCAAACCTTAGTTGATGACATGACTGGGTCCAATCATAGTCTCAGGAAACAATTAAAGAAAAAGGACAAACAGCTTGAAAAATTGATTAGTGTACAACAGCAAACAGCTCCGTCTCCTCCTCAAGTACAAGTGTTGTTTAACACTTCAGCTTCGGTTTCTGGAATTTAACCCAAAGATTGGTCATCTATTTTGAGTTTCAATTTTGTATGCCTGGGGTAAACCTTTCTTGCATTGGGACATGCAAGGTCTTCATTCTAGGGGAGATGATGGCCTCCTGTTTTTGCTTGTTCAGCACCTTATTTTTGGTTCAAAGTTCCATGAGATCAAGTATATTCAACTTTATCTACTTGTGTTTTGTGGTGGTTTTGTGTTTGAATATGATTTTTCAAAGGTAACATTACAAGGTGCTCTAATAGGTGAATTTTTGATATTTTTCATTATTTTATTTATTATTTTGTTGGGTTTTAATTTATACAATGAAACTTTAAGTTTTATTTAAAAATTAGTCAATTGACAATCCTTTATTGTTCACGCAGTGGTCCTTTTTGGTTGTTCGACCCAATTCTTGTCCTGGCACTTAAGGAGTGTATGTTGACTGATGCAGAGATTTGGGGGATTTTGTTTCCAGAGATAATGTATTCTTTGGTTTCAAATCGTTTCCAGGATGCATGTGAAGTTACCTGGTGCTGTTTTGTAGCTGTCATTTGCTCAAGAAATCGTTGCCCTCAATCTTCAGCAATGTATGGGTTCCAAGAAATCCAAATCCAATCTTTTGATTTATGTTATGCATTATTGATCGGGATAGGTGTAGATTTGTTGGGATGGGGTCGATCCTTGCTCAATGGTCGACTCATTTTGTGGTTCAAGTATAAATATGACTTTGAAACCCTAAGGGCACACAGGGAGAAGACACTGTAAAACTCTGACTTTTTATTAATTGATCAATAGTTGCATTCACGTTCCTAAAGCTTTAGTTTCAGATTTATAGGTGTTGAAGGCAGGGCCCACCTTCAACTCTGGTTATCTCTGTGTAGTGTTGTTTTTACTGCTGTAAGTAAAGTTATACTGTATATTTTGATACTGTTTTTATGAATGTATGCCAATAGTTTTAACAACTTGTGATTTGGGAATGAAATACATACTTACATTAAGCTAGTCGATCTCATTGAAATGTGTGTGATAAGCTTGATTGCATTATTTAACATCTTTGGATAAAATAGTTCCTTTCAACTTTGTCTGTAGGTTCGATTTCGTAGAGTAGAAATTTGAAGAGTAGTGAGAGTTGGATTTAGATTTCCATATTTCTTTTATTTCCAAGAGTGATACTGATTATTGAATGATTAAAATTCTTGTCCAGAATTCTTTTAGGTCACAAAGTTTACAAAGTTGTGGAGTGTTTCAAAGATTTGTATTGCTTTAAAGAATTTAAAAGAACTTGCAGCATTTACCGAATTCACAGAGGTTTTAGAAGTATATAGCATTTACAAAGATTTTAGCTTATAGAGCTTATAGGGTTTTCAGGATAGCATTTCAAACTGATTATATAGAGGATTGAAGTTATGCTTTGCTTATTTCAGAATCTTGAATGAAATCAAAGAGAAGAAGCACAGTTCATTAATCTTTGACAGCGTTTGTTTCCTATGGTTTGAAGATAAGTCTCGTAGGATAGACAAATGAGAGTGAAATGTGTTTTGTCTGAATATTTTCGATGTATTTTTGTGGGCATAAAATGCAAGTAGAGTGTATCTGTTGTTAGCAGGAAGACAAATTTATTTCTAATAATTATTTATGAATGATAGCATTGGTGTGAATTAGGGTTAAGAAGAGCCATTAGGCTTAGCATAAGATTCTTTATGGGTGATGAGTGCAGTCTTAGAGGCCATGTTAAAAATGTGTAAGACCACTAGGATTGATCAAGTAGCATTCACTGTGTAGGTAGGTTTGAGAAGTGAAGGTCTATATGGACAAGTAGGGTTTCCTTTAACGAATCATTTACTTGCTTGATTGCTCTTTTGAAAAAGAGGATAATAATTAGCATAGTTTGAGATTGTTGTAGGATTTATTGGATTTGATAAATCTTTGGACTACAAATCAGTGCTTAGTAAGCTGATTCTCTTTCCTTAGGTTAGAGTTAACAACTTTTGGTATTGTTTATTCAATAGAGTAGTTAGTTCCATAGACTACATTTTGCTTCTTTGTCTGTGAGCAAATCAAAATTACCCTAGGTATGAGCTTGAAACCATTTTGCCCTGCACATATGGTGTAGTGACTCAAAGTTTACGTGTCCTGGTTGATAATTAAATTGAAGGTAAGTTAAGTAGCAATAATTTTACCCAACAACATGTATGAAAAAGTGAGTTCCCAAGTTGAAGAAAATTTATGTTTTACACATAAATTTGAATATGCCCAAAATTAAGTATATGTTAACATGTTTTTATTTAAATTGGCCAGCTAAGTTAATTTAATAAAAATAAGGAATGATTAAGATGTTTATGAAATAGAAGAAACTAATTATCAGCTATTTATCAAAGCAATTTAGATAAACCAAGAAGTATTTTTTTATAAAGAGGTGTGTGTGATAAAAATGCAATTTCCAGAATTGAAAGGAAACAATTATGGAAAGGATGTGATGCTGAAAATTCATGATGACAAGCTACAAGAATAAACTAAATGAGGCATAAGCTTATTAAATAAAACATGTTTTTATTTAATTAAAAAACAGTTGATCCTTAAAAAGGGTTTGCTATTTAATTAAAAACATAGTTCATTTTTAATTAAAAAAGGAGGGATTGTTATTTATTTAATAAACATAAATTTAATCTTTTTGAAGAGGCACGTGTGGGAAAAGACACAAGTCCATTTTGAAAAGATGCAATGACTAAAAATGAGATAGAAGGGTTTTTTATTTATTTAATAAACATAAATTTAATATTTTTGAAGAGGCATGAGTGGGAAAAAGGCACAAGTCCATTTTGAAAATATGAAATGATTAAAATGAGATAGATAATATATAAACAAGCATTCGATATGGAAGGAAGATGTCTCAAGAGACTAGATCAAAGAAGAAGAAAGATCAACCAGAGATAAATAAAATGAAGTAATAAAATTGAAGAAAAGAATATTTGAAGGTGTACACGAATAAAATGAAGTAACAGAATTGAAGAAAAGAAGATCTGAAGTTGTATAGAGACAAAAGAAATAAAACGAACAGTAGAGAATGGTTGTTGAGTGTTTTAGTGTGAATATCTAAAGAATTATAAAAGATCAGAGAAAGAATAGAAGAACATGATTGTTTATGAATTTTGAATCGAATATTTGCATTAGATCTCAGAGAATAGAAGTTGTTGATAGAAGATATTATTGAAGTTATGAAAAAACAAGACTAAGGTGGCAGGGTGGTGCTAAGGCAAGATACATGCCTACAAGGGGGTACTATCCTACTTCCATTGGTAGCTGGTAAACACGGCATCGTAGAATCCTTTCAATAGAAGCTGATAAACCAGGGGGTCGTGGCCTCCTTCCAGTAGTGGCTGGTAAACAGGGTGTTGGTGTATCCTATCAATTGTAGTTGACAAAACAAGGTGTTGGTGCATCATTCAGTTGTAGCTGAGAATTTAGGTGTTGGTGCATCCATCAAGTTGGAGCTTGTAAAAACTATTGTAAATATAATTTTGTAATATAGAAAGAATTGGTACTTTACCCAATTGGGGTTCCACGATAAAAATATTTGTTTTGTGTATCTTGTTGATTTTATGTTTTGATTAAAGTTTAATAAGTTGTTTAAACAATAAAAAGTTAACAATACTAATTCCCCCCCCCCCCCCCCCCTTAGTATTGACCAATATTCCAACAATTTGTATCAGAGTAGGATACTTCACCATGATAGTTTAACCACTGGAAGGAAGATCCGATTAAAACCCACTATGGATCAACAAGAAGATATTTATACAGTGAATGGATCTCCAATACTTAGAAAAGAAGAATACATATTTTGAAGCACAAGAATTAAAAGTTATATGAAGGTAGAGGGAGCTGACCATGATGATACATTTGCATCAGTTTCTTAGTATTCCTCAATTAGGGCAGTGATTTCTAGAGTAGAAAAGATGGGTTGGAAGATCAACCACATGGTTGTGAATACTGCATTTCTTGATGGTATTATATAGGAGGAGGCCTATTTGGAGCATCCACAGGGATTTGTTGTTCATGGGAGAGATTCTCATGTGTGCAAGATGAAAAATTCCTTGTATGGACCCAAGCAAGCTCCTTGAGCTCGATATTTGAGGATTGACTTTTAGTTGCCATCGATAGGATTTCAGAAGAGTGAGGTTGATCCCAACCTATACTTCATTGTGGTTGGATGTGATCTAATCATTCATTTGTTGTATGTTGATGACTTTTTTTCACAGGGGAGGAGCACCTTATTGCAACTTGCAAGAGAGATCTTGCTTCAGAGTTCGAGATGACTAATCTTGGGTTGATGCGCTATTATTTGGGGATGGAGGTTTAACATGAGGCATTAATAGAAAAAGAGGTGATAAATGACCAAGCGATCAAAAAATCTGGTCGCCATGTGAAATAAATGACTAAACTGCCAAAAACTTTGGTCACCGCAGTGCTTTTGAGTGAAATGTGACCAAATTTGAGAAATTTTAAGTTATCACAACTAAAAATGACTAAAATAAATTACTAATATAGTCATGGGATAAAAAAAGTGAGTAATTTAGTCATGAGATAACATGTGATTTAAACGGATTTATGATACCCCAATGACATTATTATTTTTTATTATTTATATTTTAAATAGTTTTGACAATTAATTGATGTAAAGAGTTGTTTAAAACTAAAAAAAACTCAAAATGACATATGCACAACAAACTATTTTTTATATATAAATAAAAGAAAATGGCACTTAGAGATTTCAACTACAAGAGGAGACACCACCATGGCACAAGATAACATGTGTAAGGAAGCTGGAGATATATTTACCAACCAAATCCAATCTAAAACTGAACAACCAGAAAAGATCCTAAATCATAGGGATGTATGGATTGATTGGAGATTTGATTGGGATGGCATAAGACCTTGGAAAACTATATAAGAATTCACTGAGATAGCATGGGACGTCATGTTGTGCATATAGATGCACTTTATTTTCTCATTTTCTGTTGGACTCAATCAAGTTGAAAACTTTTTCTATTTGGACATGTGGACTCCCTAGATGTCTACATAATAAAGAGAAGTTATTGCTTTAAATTATTAGTGATGATGAATATGTCATTTCATTAAACATGCAAATTGAAGGTGGGATATCAATATGTGGATGTTATTAAGTCGTACTTTTGATATAGATCAAGTACAATGTATATTGCAAAGGAACTTACACTATTATTTATATTGTCATTTTAGTGATCAATATTATCATCTAAAAGAGTTGGAAATGTTCATATATGATTTTTATGTTAATGATGAACAAGTACACATGTTGATTGGATATGAGATAGCTAGAGTTTACAGTGCGAAGAGGCATGAGATGTTGGACATCAAGAGGATAATGATATTATATCAATTTTCAAGTTATTTAATTGTGAATTCCAATATTTCAATGATTTGTGGGTGACTGTGAGTTTTGATAGGAACTGTGACTTTCCCAAAGTGGTTGTTCAATGATGAGACCCCTTAGAACAATTACAGAACAATATAGTTGATGTAGGGTGTTGACCTTGGTACTATCAAGGGGGTGGATGCATTTCCCACCATTTATTCCCCAAAACCTGGAGTTGTGGGATGGTTGTGCTAATCTACTCCCCTAGACTTGTGATGAAGACTAGTGGGTGCTTGTTGGGGAAGCTTAGTCAATTTGTTGGACACGACACTTTGACTTACAGGTTCTTTATGTGGTTAGGTCAGTATAGCCATCGTCGAAGTATTGATTGGGATGGATGGGATGAACGATGGATTGGATGGTGTTCTTCATTGTTACAAACCACTACGATTATATGCTTGATTGCTTCATTACATTTATCTAGCTCAGTTTTATTACTTTTATATGAATGATTATGAAGGAGAAATGATGCATTTTTATGTTGGTCTTATCTATGTTGTTTGCAATCATATGATAATTATGCATTAAGGTCATTAAAAGAGATTATTAGTACCCATGCTTAAGACGTGTGTGTTAGCCACCCATACGCCAATTCATGAGTACATTTATGATAGGTCAGTTAATGAACAAATTAGTATGGGTATACTGGTTATTAGCAACTTGTTGGATGAATTATTGATGTATTACTTATGTATTGAAGGTATAAATATACATATATGGTAGTATGATTTTGTTGACTCGTTTCATATATTTTTAAATTTAAATAAATTGATTGGATTATTGAATGATATAAATTATATACATTTAATATAATATGGTACAAGAAAATATCTTATTTGACTTATGTGTGAGAGGATAATATAAATAAATGGATAAATAGGGTTGCACAAATTTTTAGAAAAGTGTTGTCATAGTTGCATTTAAGATGGTAGCATGAAAAGTAAGACTTCACATGGTGTTATTGTTATTTTTATTTATTTAAATCAAATTGATATCTTTGGAAAAAAAAAATTATTGATTGTTGAATATTATTAAATTGGAATTTAATAACAAAAACTTGGATGAGGAGGAAAATGAGAACTTTTGTTATAAATAGGAGACTTGATATTGGAAGGATGGAGGTTCTTTTCCAAAAGATATTTTAGGGAAAGTTTTGGAAGGGATGAGGAATTTGGGATATTTTGGAGATGAGAAGTTTGGAAGAGTTGGAAGAGTTTGAGAACTTTTGATAGAATGGATACATATCTTACTTGTCCATCACTATTTTGATTTCTAGGGGGTCTTGGGCATAGAGGGCCATGAGGCCAGGTGGATGGATCCTGGGGATACAGAGCCGACTAGGCCCCTAGTTGGTTGGGAGGTAAAATCGTGGTTCTACTTTGGGAAATGAAGATGGAAGCAACTCAAGGATAAGATGAAATATTGCTTTAGTTTGGACTTCTTCACCATTTTTATGTCCAGGTATTCCTCTTGTTATTTTAAATTACTTATATATTGTTGTAAAATTGATATATGTTGTTGAAAATTGTTTATATGTTTATATGGTGTTAATACTATTGTAGTTACATGATTTCATGATATTTCATCCTATGCAAATCACTAATGAAGTATTAGTATTTTGAAATTATTGATCAACTAAATAACCACCCTTGATGGGTGTTACCAAAGTATCAATGTTGAAAATACATTCATACAATCATATCATATTAAACTTCAATACATAAGAATATATATTCTGGAATATATAAAAAATAATTCCTCTCAACATAAATTGTTAAGAACCCGTGTCAACCCTCCTCTTTATTTCATTAGTATATTCTTGTTGGGCGCATATGCTTTGTAACTCATCCTGTGAGTATATTGTATTATCCCACATCCATGGAGAGTAATAGTTGTTTGGATTATACTTAGTATATAAGTACATGTTGAGGCCAATGAAGGATCCACGAGTTATTTTGTATTGAGCTTGCTCAAAGGAGGTTTTCCCCTCGAAGTGGCCTGCAATCAATAAAATCTCTTTTGTGCTATTTTATTTCTGTCATATCATGCATTTTCATTGTTTATTATAGGAAGTTCCTCACATCTAGTATCATAGCACTTTCTTGGGCTCTCTGGGTGGAATTTCTGCCAATTTGTTTTTCTTTTGCAATGCTTCCCGACATTCTGATTATTGTAGTAGTGTTTCTTATTTACATCTATATTGTTCATTCAAATCATGGAATAAAACCTATCTACTTAACTATGGGAAGTACTTAGGAATATCCCTAAAACCCCAAAGTATCTAGCCATTGAGGGACCTGCCAAGTGAAAAGGGAAATGACCCCTGCCTAATTGACAAGTTGCCACCCATGAGGTAAACCAAGAGTTGTTGTTTGTGGAAAAGCGGTTATTGATTTTATCTGAGCTATGGAGTTAGCGGTACTGCCCCAATACGTAAGTCATTAGAAAACATTGGTGTTAGAGTGAATCCCCTGAAACTTTAGGAATCCCAACTTACATGGGTTCCATACCTATTTCCAGTTGTTAAAGCACATATTTCCAGAGTCGCCACAGATCAATTCCACAGAACCTTAAAAAAAACTCCTAGTTATGGTTATCACCCACGTAGGAGAAAATAAACAAATGGAAGAAGAAATTGCCGTCGTCAAGACCAAAATCCAAGATCTGGATGAAAAAATTCTCGTCCTCCATTTGCAGCATTCATCCATGAACAATCGACGACAACCCGAGTCTTTCGCGGACACTGGGTTCTCTTCTTCCACCAATTTTCGTCGGTTAAAGCTTGATTTTCCTCGCTTCAATGGTGATGATCCGAATGGATAGATTTACAAGGAAGAACAATATTTTAGTCTCCATAAAACTTTTGATGTCAATAAATTCCCACTTGCATCATTTCATTTGGAACATGAAGCCCTTCAATGGTTCTGTTGGTACATCAAGGCTCATGAAGAGCCAAACTGGACGGATTTTTTCCAACTCCTTTTGCAATGATTTGGCCCTAGTGCTTTTGATGACTTCACAAGAGCACTCACCAAACTTCTACAAGATGACACTCTGAGGGAGTATCAGACAAAATTTGATAAACTAACCAATCACACAAAAGGATTGTCTAATGCATTCTACAAGTGTTGTTTTATTAGTGGTCTGAAAGATGCAATCCAATCTCAGGTTAAAAAAAATTGTTCCAATACAATGATGGAATCCCTAGGGTTGTCTAAGTTGGTGGAGGACAAGATCATGGCTCAACAATGCTCCAAATCCATTTTTGTTCAATTCAGAAATATAGTTCCCCAAAGACCTCCAATCATGCTAGCTCCTAGAAACACTCCTATCAAGCATTTGTCTGAATCCGAGATGTGGGCATGTAGAGAAAAAGGGATTTGTTGTAATTGTGATGAGAAATTCACCTGTGGACATTGATCTGCTGAGAAAAAGATCTATCTCTTGGATGTGGATTCTCTGCCTGCACCTAAAATTTATGATGATGCTCGAGATCCACTAGATGATGAGGATGACATTCTGTAGCTACCTGTTGACCCTCCTACTCAGGACGACCATCCAGAGATATATCTCCAGGAATTAGTTGGATTCACCACCCCACAAACCATGCAGGTCAAGGGTTTCTTCAAAAATCTCCCTCTTACAATTCTCATTGATTCTAGTAGCAGTCATAACTTCATTGACCCCTGGATCACCAAACAGGATGATTTTTTTTGTCCATCCTTGCTCCATCTTTGAGGTCACGATTTCCAATGGGGGAACCTTACCTTGCAAAGGGAAGTGTCGTAATGTGTGAATCTCTATTGTATATTATAACTTACGCTCTGACATGTTTTCCATTCCCTTAGGAAGATGTGATGTGGTTTTGGGCGCTCAATGGTTACGCACACTTGGGCCTATTTTATGGGATTTTGCTGAACTTTGGATGGAGTTTTCAATCAATGGGAAAAAACACACATTGAAGGGCTCACAATAAGGTTCTCTCAGGATCATCAATTCACATCGCATGGAAAATATACTTAATAATAATTCACATGGTGTCATCACTCAGCTCCATTTCATTCAGATGCAACCTTCAGTAGTCTCAACTACTCCCTTGGATCTACAACAAATTTTGGATCGATATGCATGTGTTTTTGTTGAGCCAGTGGGATTTCCACCTTCAAGACTAAAGGACCATCATATTCCACTCCTTGAAAGAGTCCCTCCCAACATCAGGCCCTATTGCTACCTGTTTCACCACAATACAGAGATTGAGATGCTTATTCAGGACTTATTGAAGCAAGGTACTATTCACCCTAGTACTAGTTCCTTCCCTTCACCAATTCTTCTTTTCTGAAAAAAAGATGGCTCACAGCGCCTATGCATTGACTTTCAAGCACTTAATCACATCACAATCAAGGATAAGTTTCCAATTCCTGTTTTTGATGAGCTTCACAGTGCTCATTTTTCTCCAAGTTGGATCTTCGTTCTGGGTATCACCAAATTCGGGTTCATGAGGATGATATCCCTAAAACAACTTTTCGCACACATGATGGCCACTATGATTTTTTGGTCATGTCATTTGGCCTCATGAATGCTCCTTCCACATTCCAGGCATTGATGAATAAAATATTTGTCCCTACTTGCGGAACTTCATTCTGGTCTTCTTTGATGATATCCTCATATATAGTAAAACGTGTGCCAAGCATCTCTAACATCTAGATCTTGTACTGCAACTTTTTTGTCATCATCATATCTATGCCAAATAGTCTAAATGTGCTTTTGGGCAGAAGGAATTAGATTATCTCGGGCATATTGTTTCAGCACAAGGGGTTCACGTAGATCCTGCCAAAATAGATGCCATGAAAATTTGGTCGCATCCTTAGACACTCAAGAGCCTTCGTGGGTTTTTAGCACTGACTAGATACTACTGCAAGTTTGTCAGGGATTATGGGAAGATTGCAGCTCCATTAAAAACTCTATTGAAAAAGGATTCTTTTACATGGACACATGTTGTTGAGTGTGCATTTGACAAACTGAAACAATTATGTGTACCAAAATTGTTCTATCCATGCCCGATTTTTCCAATCCCTTCACTATTGAGAGTGATGGTTACAACAATGGACTTGATGTTGCTCTCCTTCAAGATGAACATCCCATTGCGTTCACCAACAAATCCCTTTTCGGTAATAATTTAGCCACCTCTACATATGAGAAGGAAATTATGGCTATTTTGTATGCAGTACAGAAGTGGTGGCCATACCTTTTAGGGAATCATTTATGCATCAAGACTGATCACTAGAGTCTGAAATATTTTCTGGAACAACGGGTCTCATCCCCAACACAACATAAATGGGTTAGAAAAATCATGGGTTATTACTATGAGATCACTTACAAGAAGGGTAAGGACAATCTTGTGGTGGATGCTCTGTCCCGCACATTTGATGACCGCATTTCTCTTTCATCTATTTCTATGCATATTCCAAATTTCTTACAATATGTTCAACTATGACAATGACTCTTCATTATCTGAAATCATCCAAGAGTTGGCGAGTAACCCTTATGTTATTCCACATTACTCTTGGGATGGTTCTTCTCTGAGATCCAAGGGTTGTATGGTGCTTCCGCATAGCACAAATATTCAACAGGTTATCTTCTATTAACTCCATGCTTCTCCATCGGCGAGGCACTTTGAGTTCCTCAAAACATATGAGCAGGCACGACGTAATTTCCTTTGGAAGGAAATGAAACAGGAAATTCAACAAATGGTGGCCGAATGTGATACCTACCAGCTCCAAAAGGGTGAAACGACACTCCTTCCTGGATTGCTCAAACCCTTTCCCATCCCTACAAGGATTTGGACAGATATTTCGATAGATTCCATTGAAGGGATCCCTAAATCTGGAGGGAAGACCGTAATCTTGGTTGTGGTTGATCGACTCTCCAAATATAGTCATTTTTGTGCTCTCAACCATCCATATACCACCTCCTCAATTGCACAAATTTTCATGGACCAAATATTTTGTCTTCATGGAATCCCTTCTACCATTGCCTCAAACCACGATGCAACTTTCACAAGTCATTTTTTGACACAACTATTTCGCCTCATTAGCACCAAACTGAATATGAGTTTAGGATATCACCCATAAACATATGGTCAGACTGAAGTCATCAACAAATGTTTGGAAACTTATCTTTGTTGCTTCACCTCTTAACAACAACATCAGTGGGAAAAGTGGCTCCCTCTCCTTGAATGGTGGTACAAAAATTCCTACCATATTGCTTCTAAAATGACTCCATATGAAGTACTTGATGGTAAGGCATCGCCAATGCTCCTTCCATACACCCCCAATGGTTCACTAGTTCAGGTAGTTGACACGGTTCTCCGAAAATGAGATCAGATTCTTCACATTCTCTAGGACAATATTCACATGGCAAGAAACCACATGAAACAACAAGCCTATCAACACCATTCTGAGTGCACTTTTCAAGTTTGTGATATGGTTTTTCTTCATCTACAGCCTTACAAGAAATCCTTCTTGAAAATAAAAGGGCATCAGAAGTTGGCTCCAAAATTCTCTGGTCCATATAAGGTTCTTCCGAAGATTGGGTTCGTTGCTCATAAATTGGAACTTCCTCCTTCTTCTCGCATTCACCCAGTATTTGATATCTCTTGTCTTAAGAAAGTGATTGGAACCAACATCAAAGCATAAATTGTTTTACTAATACTGGATAATGAAGGATCCATCCTTAATAAGCACACTCGTCAGCTTCACTCTCGGTCCATTATATAGGTCTTAATTCAGTAGCACAACATGCAACCAGAGGATGCTACATGGGAACCACTCCTTCATATTCAAGAACAATTTCCACATCTAAAACTTTGAGGACAAAGTTTTTTTTAGAGGGGGGGAGGGGGGGATGTTAAGAACCCATGTTAATGCTCCTCTTTATCTCATTAGTATATTTTTGTTGGACGCATATGCTTTGTAAGTCATCCCATGAGTATATTGTATTATCACACATTCGTGGGGAGTAATAGTTATTTGGATTAGACTTAGTATATAAGTACATGTTGAGGCCAATGAATGATCCACGAGTTATTTTGTATTGAGCTTTCCCCCTCGAAGCGGCCGATCAATAAAATCTCTTCTATGCTATGTTATTTATGTTATATTGTGCATTTTCATTGTTTATTGCAAGAGGCTCCTCAGATAAAACTAATATGTATCTGTAATGATTAATGAAGTATACCTACACTTACACATATATGTAATATACATAATATATATTTATATATGTGTGTGATGTGAAATAATGAAAGATATTTCATTTAATAGAGAGCTTTTGAGTATAAACTAGGATAGTGGGGAAGAGTTTTTTAAATGTTTGAGATGTGATAATATTAGTTAAAAAACATATTATAAATATATGGCATAATGTGAATCATTTAAAAATTAATTAAAAAATGTAAATATAGATATATAAATATTATATTATTATAAAATGTATATTTAAATATAATTATTTAAAAAATAAAAATTTTTAAAATGATGTATATAATGAAGATTTGAATTTGAATATAATTACTATAATTTTGTTGTTTTTGAAATGGGCATATGATCTTAATAAATGGAAATTAAATTTAAATATGATTTAAAAAAAAATTGAAACGCTAATATGGTCTTAATAAATGGAAATTGAATTTGAATATGATTATTAAAAAAAACATAAAATTGAGCCATTTTAAATAAGAATTTAACATATTTTTACTTTTAATTAAAAAAAAAAACTAAAATACCTATTAAAAAAATTTCATAAAACTAACATGCCCATTAAAATTTTTTCATAAATAGTTACATCTCATGCTTAATAAAAAGAAAAAAATACATACATTTAACATAGAATTGAGTCATTTTAAATAAAAGTTTAAGAGTGTTTTACTCTTAATAAAAAAAAAAATACACATTAAAAATTTAAAATAATATCTTTAATAGACCTACTTAATAAAAAGAAACGTACATGGTGATAAGGGAACATAAGTGGTGATTAGCATGTTGCCATTTCGACACCTATATTCAAATTCACACACATTTAGAATTTTTATTTATTTGAAACACAGAAAATATTTTCATCGAAAATGAAGAAGTCTAAACTTTATCATTTCGACTTTTCAGTAGTTTGTGCGAAATTGAGTGATCTTTCTTGTAAGAAATCCAAATTTTGTTCGAATTATTAGTAAGATTTTAGTTAAATTTGGTTTGATTTGTTTTGTGTTTTTTTAATTTGAATTTAGTGTGATTTAAATAATTATTTTAAATTTAGATTTAGTATTTTTTTAAACTCTATAATATTTATAATTTTAAAAACTAAACACTATTATTTTAAATTTTAAAAATTCTTCAAAATTTTTATCTAAAACAATTGAACTCAAACTCCACATTCTACATTATGCTTAAAAAAAAAAACTTATAAACTGTAATCCATTAACTCCAAGTGGCTTGCCACATTTTTCCTTGTAAGACCTTCAATGTTTATCAGTTCGAGTAGTTTCCCTTGTATTCAGTTATGCCTTAGGAAGACCTTTGAACCACCATCTAATTTTCTATGTCTAAATATACACAGCTAAATAATAATCATAAAAACAAAGGATATTAAAATTTCCCATGTCTAAATATACACTGCTAAATAATAAACATAAAAACAAAGATATTATGTAAATATTTTGTGGTATGTATATCATTCCCTAGTTAGCAATATAGAAAAATTGATAAAGCTCAACTCGTGGTTTTTCAGATCAGAGGAATCATAGTTATCTGGCTTATAATCATCATCTGTGCATCGTCTTCTCAGTTTTTTTTTTCTCATTATTGCATACGAGACACTTTCTATATTCTACAATGAAAAAAAATGGCTGCATTTTTTGTTTTTTGTTTTTTTAATAATTTTACTTGTCATTATTATTGTATAATAGATACTTTCTCTATTTTATAATGAAAAAAAAAAGTATAATTTAGTGTTAGAGTTCAATATTTTATAACGATAAAAGTATAATTTAATGTTAGGGTTGATATATAACATTTTAATATTAGCATAGTCACTTGTAGTTCATAAATTTAGATAGGCAACAAATTGTGTCACAAATAAGTTATCTAATCACGAGTTGTCTATGTTTTATGTTGCTTTAGTTACATGTTATCACACAAACTCTGAGCTGTTAGATGGAGTTGTCCTATCAAACTGAGTGCACATTACCATGCCATTAAGTACAATTATGAGCTATTTTCAATTTTTTATAGTTGTTTATTATGGATTTTGAATGAGGACAATGCAATCAATCTGAACAGTACATTTGTCCCATTCTCTTACAATCTAGGAAAAGCATAAATGGTATTCCGCCCCAAAAAATATGTAGTAAACAAAATATTTACCATATTGATATAATCTAAATTTCAAAACAAAAAATATATTAATTAAAATTTAAAAGTTTTTAATTGAAACATATACAAAAATCTAAGTTATTTGTTGAACAATTTTTTTGAAAAAAAAAGAGTCTATTAAAAAATTATTAAATTTATTTGCTTTGTTTATTTGGTTGTCATTTTAAAGAGTAAAATTTATTATAATTAAATATGAGATCAAGTTGTCATTTTTATAAATAATGTAAAAATTTGCGGGATACAAATTTTTCCTCAAAATTTTATATCTATTTCCTTAAAAGTTTACATCTAAAATGGTTTGTACTCATATTTAATCCTTCTGTAGACATAGCAAATTTTTCCTCAAAATTTTACATCTATTTCCTTCAAAATTTACATCTAAAATAGTTTGTACCAATATTTAATCTTTGTGTAGACATAGTAAATCCATCACAGGTACAAAATAAAAATAATTTTATAAATTTTTACCATTTACTAAAATATATATTCTACGATCATTTAATCCTCTTTTATGATGGAATTTACTCCACACAAGCCAACTAACCTACATCTCATGGCTTATATTTGATTCCTTTCATTCTTCCATCATCTATTGACATGGAATCTGGAATCTTCACCAGAATAAATCTACCTTGCAGCAATATAATCTGGAATCTTCACCAGAATAAATCTACCTTGCAGCAATATATCAACGCTTTAGAGATGTTACTGCAATGATTGATAGTTGAAACAATGAAAAACTCAAATATGACTGATAGTTGAAACAATTAAAAACTAAATTGAGGTAAAAATAAAAACATAATGAAGAACATACGAACGAAAGGGGAAATAAAAGAAGACTAAAATGAAAACAGATCAGAAATCTTGATTTTGTTTCTTACACTCATAAGTTACAGCAAGAAGTATCAACGTACGGCAAGACTACAATTTTCCCATTCAGAGGCATATCCAAGAGTCCAGAGCTGACAATTGGTACATACAGATCTGCAATTAGTAATAGCGTACTTCAAATTAGACATTGACGAACACTGCACAAATAATTCTATATTGCTACGAAGCTCTCAGCTTACAATTCGTTTCACCTGCATGTTTAAAATCTCAATTGTTCTTCGATTTCCACTTGAGCAAGCGGTAGCAACATCCAGTAGCCAAGATGTGCGATCTTTGAGAATCTAATTTTGACCTGCAAAGATCAAAACAGAGATCCCTGGGAATGGGGATATTATGCAGCTACTCCTGGACAACCATGTCAAGTCGTGACAATTCCAATAGCATCCGAACCAGGATGTACAAAATACCCCACTAATTATTAGGATAACAGTAACCTTCATCCCAATCTCTTCTGCAATGCAATAAAAAGGCGTTTGAAATAAACTTTATTAAAGTCTCTTCTGCAATGCAATAAAAAGGAGTTTGTAGAGATAAGAGGCAAACAAAACAAATCCTCTGTAAAAACATTTTGTAAAAAATAAAATAAATTAAAACTGTTATATTCTACAACTGCTGCCTTAAAATAACCATTCTCCTGCAGCAACCTCGGTTCTTGTTTCTGTAAAAGGTGATTCTCCTCTATTAACAGCCGGCTTGAAACCGATGAGGGATGACTTGCATATCAAGATCCTAAGAAGAAGAATATGCCCAAACAAAAATTGAAAAGAAAAACAAAATGCTTTCCTCTGAGAATAAGCAAAGAAAATGTTTTTCTTTGTAAACAAGAAACAAAGAGTATGCCTTCCCTAAATTGGTAAGAATTCTATAAAATTTAAGTTTATGAAGATTCTGACTTCCTATGTACCTAGCACATCCGAAATGAACGAATAAAAAGATCTTTCGGTATGCAGTTAACATAAATGCCATTTGATGGAGTGAGCTAGCTGTGGAGCAAAACTCCCTCCATCGGACGGAGGAAGAGCAAAGTCAACGCTAACTTTGCTCCTCCTCCGTCCAATAAAGGAGGATTGCTCCACAGCTAGCTTACTCCCCATTTGATTGGATCTTCGCATCCATCCTTAATCAAGGATTAAAAGAACGCAATGGCAACAATGTTGATTGAAGTCAATTATCGACGAATAATTAAATTTAAAATCATGACGGAAGCTTATTGTACGATGAAAGCACCGTCTTGGAAAAATAATTCGTGTAATTTCCACATGGTCCCGACAAGGTATGAACGCCGAACCTTAATTCACATTTAAACCAACCAGTACATGTCGAATCTCGAAAAGAATAATAATAATTTAATATTGTAATGACTAAAGAAAGTAAGAAGATGCCAGGAAAATGCCAGGAAAAGGAAAGTAAGAAGATGCCAGGAAAGTATGAAGATGAAGATGTGAACGAAAGTAAGAAGATGCCAGGAAAAGGAAAAGGAAAATGCCTTCCTTCGTTCACATGCAAACCTGTAATTAAAGACGAAGAAAAGAATAAAGATTACATTCCTCGCATTCATCTTAAGGATTTGGATGACTTGTAACCGGTAAGGGAGGGCTGGTCTATCGAGGTCCGAAGAAAAAGAACAATATGCCTTCCTTTCGTCAAAACGAAGGAAGGAGATTATAAAAAAGAGGAGAAGAGAGATTAGTAGACTGGGTTTTCGAAGGAGTAGAACGATTAGCAGTCTGAATTGACTGTGCTGCAGTTCATAGTTGGAGGAAGAAGTATGTCAAATATGGAACAAGTTGAGTTAATTTTGAGTAACTTACTGCTGGCGTTGCAAGTGTGCTTGGGTATCTGGCAATTCATAAAATTCACACCAGTTGGGGCTCTAATAAAAGGCGTAGTCTGCTGGTCGCTTAGACCCCTCGGGCTCTCCACGTCTTATACTCCGCTGCAACGTTGCCGTGGTCGAGTTTTTAAGAATGTGAAGTCGTATGTGCTCCAAGAGGGTTTGCTGTCACAGAGGAGGGACATCGAGGCGGGTAGACGTGATACGATGAAATTATGCTACTTGGGCTGCACATTCCTTCTCGAGAGAAGGGGAAGCGAGATGAACATGCTCTTCGTTAATGGGGTTATGAGTTATTACATCACTCCCCAAATATGGGACGAACTGGAGACCTTGACTCATGTTCTCAACGTCGACATTTTAACGGCCTGCTTCGCCGGCTACGTTGTCTTCGACATTGTCGCCGCCGACGCCGCCGCTGTCGTCGCCGCTGCCGACGCCGCCGCCGCCCTCCGCATAGTCTTCGCCGCCGCCGTCGGCGCCCTCCGCCTCGCCCCCGCCGCGGCCGACTCCAGTCTCTACGTCTCTGTGTTTGTGAAAGGTCAGAGAGAATTTTGGGAAGCAATGAGCACGGGAGGAGTCATGACTGTGGAGGAAGTATTGGACGAGGTCATTCTCTACAACAAGCATGTTGGCGCCCGCTTAAATGATGATTGGCTGTTACCTGTCAACTTGTCAGTGTCGGAGGAGAAACTAGTAAAGATTATTAATCTGCTTGGCTTATTTCTACAAACCAAGAAGGTGTCGGTCTATTGGCTGATTTCGACATCACTGAGCTTTATATCTGCATTGTTGGAGTTCAGCACAACAATCGGGGTTTGAATTTATGAGCATATCAATCTGTGTTTCTGTTATATGATGCATTTCATATGTGACCCACTCCCTCGCTCATGGAGGCGACAAGTCTACTCTTTGGGGCAATGGGTGGAGAATTTGAAAGCATGCAACGACATAGAGCAAAAGATCGTACGGGGCAATATGTGCGCAACGATTGCTGGAGGTGCAAAGGTGGATAAACAAGGCGCAACTTTGGTACCTTGGTTAAACGTGGACTATGATCGAGAACAGCGATACGGCCCTGTCGATAGGGAATTTCGTTGCAACCCCATTGACAGAAACATAAAGTGCGTGTATTCTGGAAGACAGAATATGTGTTATATTTCCGCTCCCAAGATTACTGAATTTAGTGTAGATTGTAATAGTAGCACTGATTTTGAGAAGATAATCACGTTTGTTTCAAGCATAGCAAAGAATGGTTGTGGGTCTCTGAAATGTTATGGCCCTCACAAGAAGGTGTCTGTTCGCGGATTTCGGGAGTCTGTAATTTTTTATATAAAAAGTGGCTTTCCACGAGTGTATGAATTGGAATTAGACAACGTAGTTGTCGCTTAAAACCTTCCTAATTTTATATATACAATTTGCATTATCTAATAATATTTGCATTGTGTTAGACGTGTAAAAATAATATTTTAATTAAATTTCATTTTTCAAAAGCTTCCAGTTCTCAAATGTCTTTTTCTTCCATGAAATAATAATTTTTAAATTTATGATATTGTCTCTTTTCTTTTCAAATAATATTCAAGAATATTTTGATTATATCTGGTTTAAGTGTAATATTGCCGTCTCTAAATAGTGTAATATGTATTAGTGGCAAAATTATACTTCACGTTTCTAAACAAGTATAATATAAGGTTAATAAATGAGATATTGGTTTTATGTGGATTTTTAAATTAATTTTTTTAAATAATATATTTTAAATAAAATAAATATCAAAACATAATAGAAACTGAAGTTCACATTTCCTCAACAAGTTTAAGCTTTTATTTTAAACTAATCAAATCATATAAAAGTTTTTCTTAAAAAAAATTGCATAAACTTTCTTTATCTATTAAACAAAATTACTATTATATTTTTATTCATGATTAATATTTTCATTTCTGTTAATCCAAATTAAAAATGAAATAATAACCCATACCAAATCTTTATTATTATAATTACAATCTATTCATTTATGTTCTTATTAATTATTTAGCAAAATTAAATTTCCATCAACCACAATCTTTGTTTTAACTTTCTTTTAAAAGAGAAATGGCTTATAGTGTTGTTTAAAAAATTAATATTTTCTTTTCAACAAGAACCCTTGAGGGGCTTTTATAAAAAATTGAATAAATGATTACACAGATCTCAGCTTACAATTTTCCCAAAGGAGAACCACATCTGCAACTCCTTGTTCATCCTTTTTCATCCTATATTTCTCATGGTATTTCCCTAATCTATGGAGACTATATCTCCTGACAAACTGCCCAAGTAAAAAAAACACAAAAGCAAAACATTACTAAAAGGAGATTGAAGTCACTTCTAAGGTACCCAGTTTCTTTTGTAAACCTTTTGATTACAAACTAGGATGCCACACTCTAAGTTGACACCCTTGTTAGCCATTATGTCCACTTGATAATTATTTGCTCTCAACAGATGAATGAAGTTGATAGCTTTGAATTCATTGATCATGTACTTTAGGATGTGGTGTGTCTTGCTCACTGGGTTCTTGCGATTCTTCGTCGGGTTCCTTGCTTCCCTTATAACCATCATCGAGTCGCCAAAAACCACCAGTTCCTCTATGCCAACATTCCTTGCGAGTTCCATACCTTTAATGAGTGTTAGCCATTCCGCACCATTATTGGTCTTCTTGCCAATTCCCCAAGAGTACTCATTCATCTTGCTTCTTTTGGCGTAAAAAAGAACTCTGCCTACACTTGCCAAACCGGGGGTTTCCTTTCGAGGCTCCATCGAAAAACAAGGACTTGCAGCCAAGTTCCTTCCACCAAGTATTGAATTCTTCTGAACTCATTCTCAAGTGCCAATTCCAAGGTTTAAAGTTTTTTTGGGGCTGAATCCAGAAAGTGGAGGGTGGGGTCACCAAGAAATCGGCGAACCAAACCCTTCCCATTGCTGTCAACGATTCCTTGTTGATGTTGGCCATTCATTTCATGGTTAGAGCCTACACCCAAAGTGCCTTTTCCAATGCTAAAACTTTGCCCGCACTGTTTTTTTTTATCCTCGAAGATTTCTTTATTTCTTGCTTCCCAAAGCTTCTAGTAGATGAATTTTGAGAGAGCTTCTCTTGCTCTTGCAAAGTCTGATTTTTTAAAGAGTGATTCCTGATAGTAGTCTTTCCAACATGAGAAGAAATCGCTCTAATTTGTAGGAAGCATTAAGTAAAAGTTTGGGTCCTTGAACACCCTTTGCCAAACCTCCTGCAAAAAATTACAATCAATGAAGAGATGTTACAAAGATTCTTCTGCATTTTTGCACAGGATGCATCTCATGGCGCCAGCAACGCCTCTCTTCCTCATGTTCTTCATGGTCAAATTTTTGCGATGGGCCAAAATCTAGTAGAAGACATTAACCTTCGGTAATCAATCCTTACACCAGACCTTGGCCCATTTCATGTCAACGCCAGTGTTGTTTTGATGGTCAGATGCAATTCTGCATCCTTCCTTTACCTCATATGCTCTGTTCTTCCCTCGACTCCTGCCATCTGCTAAGCTATAGTAAACAGGATCAGAGCCGTGAATCAGAGTGAGGAACACGTTGTAGTCTGGCCGTAAGCTGACCAAAACCTCCAAATCAACCCATTCTTCCCATCTTCCATGGCTCGTCCATTTTGAGAGATCGTACAACATGTAGATGCTTTTCCACTCCATCCAATTCTTGAGTTCTGCTAATTCATCTTGATATTTGGTTGGGGAATTGGGTCCTAAATTGTCCACCCAAAATTTATCCTCTTTCCATTCCCTGGAGTCTAGAGTAGTTGGTCTTGGAGGATGAACACGGATTTCTTGCATAGCTCCCATATGGGCGATCCTTTTCTGCCCTGCTCGATAGATTCCACACATCTTCTTTTGTTCCCGTGCATTTTTTTTTTGCAAAATGTCTTTCCACCATGCTTTATTTCCAAAAACACTTCTCCAGAGTATTTTGGCTCCCAAATCCAGGTTCATTTTGATGGGATCTTGTATTCCAGCACCACCATAATTTTTTGGCATGTAGACCGTACTCCAATTCACAAGGTGGAAATGTTTTTTACCGCTTGATTTACCTCCCTACCATAGAAATCGTATGAGTTCTTTGGTTACAGCTTGCAGAGTTTTCTTGGGGGCTACTGAGATCGAACATGCATAGATGGGATAGGAAGCAAGAATTGAATTAATGAGAACTAGCTTACCAGCAGGACTGAGCCATCTTGTCCCCTAAGAAGAGATTTTATTTTCTATTTTGTCTACCAATCCTTGTAAGTCGACAGCTCTTTTTTTACCTTTGAAGATTGGTATCTAGAGGTAGTTGAAGGAGTTCTAGGCTACATTGCCTTTGAATCCGAGGATCCTTCCAATCCTTGCCATGGTGCTTGGAGGGCAATTCCATCCGTAGAATTTTGACTTCTCCGATTTCACTTTTCCATCAGATTCTTTTATGAAGTTACATAAGACACCATTGAATCTTTCTGCAATGATTGTAGATGCACCTCCGAGCAAGATGGTATTGTCTGCGAACTATGCATGGTTGATAGCTTTGACTCCTCTAGTTTCCTTTATGCCTTGTAATTCTCTATAACCTTGCAATTTTTGAATTTTCCCTCTCATTGATTCAACCACCAAAAGATATAGGAAGGGAGACATGGGGAAGCCTTGCTGCAGGCCCCTAGTTGCTTGGAAGAACTTGGTAGGTCTGTCATTTACTAGTGGAGCAATCCATGGGATACTAATGAAAGCTTTGATCCATCTGACAAATATTTTGGAGAACCCGAATTCAGACATGATTTCGAATAGATAGTGATGGTTCACTCTATCAAATGCATTGGCCATGTCCAATTTAATGGCCATGCCATGTTGCTTCCTCTCCATGTTGGAATGGATAGCTTCCTGAACTATAATTATGTTATAGTGTATCTAGCGCCCAGCTACAAAACCACCTTACTGTTCTAAGATAAGATGACCCATGATGTTTTTCATTCTATTTACCAAGTTTTTCGGGACAATCTTGTACGAGGTGTTGCATAAAGAAATTGGCCTGAATCTACTCAGCGAGGTTTGGATTTTTTCCTTTGGAATTAAGGATAGGAAGGATGAATTAGTGGCCCCACCGATGTTTTCTTTCTTCCTGGTCCAATTTAATATTCTTTTTAAATCTTCTTTTATGATATCCCACACTGCTCTGTAGAAATTTATGGTAAAGTCGTCTGGTCCAGGCGCTTTGTCATCTTTTAGAGACCAAATTGCATTTTTGATCTCATATTCCAAAATGGGTTTTTCCAGCTCTCTGTTCTCTTATTTATTGATGAGATTTGGTATTACTGAAAGGAGGTCTAATTGTGCTTCTGGGTCAGCCTCCTCACTATCTTTGTAGAGCTCTCAAAAATGGTTAAAAGCATGCGATTTTATTTCCTCCTACCCTGCGATTTTCTTCCCATCTATGTCTTTTAATTCCTTAATGATGTTGAAGCTTTTCCTAACCTTTGCTTGTTTGTGAAAATATTTTGTTGATGTCTCCTCCCTTTAGCCAAAGTTGTCTGGACTTTATCCTCCATTCCTCTTCCTCTTATCGTGCAGCATTTAGTGTTTTGATGTTCAATGCTTTTTCATGCCACAACAACATTGGCGTAGCCTCTTTCGTTTCCATCTCTAAATGGATAGCAGCCAATTCGGTTTGAAGGCTAGTTTTCTGTTGACTAGGATTCTTCTGGACATTTTTTGCCCAACTTTTGATTGTAGATCGCACATCTCTATGCTTTGATTCCCAGATTTAGTTGGAAAAACCTTGATATTGAAGGTCCCATGCCTTTTGGATTATATCAAGGATTTTGTTGTCTTGTAGCCAAATCGAGTCGAATCGAAATGGGAGGGACCTGAGATTGGCAAGTGGGTTTAGAGTCAAAGCAATGGGCTTGCGGTCGAAGACTTCTAAAGGTAGGGTGAAAGATGCTAGAAGGAGATATTTTTGAAGGAAAGCAGAGCTTACCAGGACTCCATCCAGTCTTACTGTAGCATGACCTGCTCTAGCTCTTTTGTTGCTCCAAGTGTACTTCTTGTTCCTCAGTGGAGTGTCCAACAGGTCCAGATCTAAGATCAAGTCCTCCATCTTCTCACTAAATGGATCTCTGGCCCTTGTTCTTCCACATTTCTCCAATTGTGACTTAGTAGTATTGAAATCTCCAGCAACGCTGAGGTGTTTTCCTCGCAAATTCTCCTTTAGCTTGGAGATATATTCCCAAAATACTACCTTATCTATATAGTGTGTTGGTCCATATACATTGTAGATGTATATCGAAGTTGGATCATCCTTTTCCTGGATTTTGGCAAGAAGCCAATGATTGATTTCCCTTATTGATATTATTGAAAATTTGCTTGAAACTAAGGTGGCTATTCCTCCAGAATCTCCTTTATAGTTTATGTATTTCCCATGGCAGTTTTTTCAAAAGCGGGAGAGTTCCATAGTCTCCACTACTCGCATTTTTGTCTCTTGGATTAGCAATATGTCAGGCTTAGTGCTTCTACTTTGCTTGAACCTCCTAGGCCCCTATAGTTCCAAGAGATGACTTTCATCATTTTTTATGCGATTGAAATCCTACTCCAGATATGCCATTCGGTTTTTTCCCTCCTAGGTTTCTAGGATTTTGTAGAAGTTTTGTTTCCAGGAGTTATAACAGGTGGTGCTCTAATACCACTATAGGATTGAGTAACTCCTGAATTCATTTTATTTCATGGAAAAGGAATTTATTATACATTGCATATGGTGGTTGATATTCATCTTCCAACAAATTGTTTCATATACCTATGTCACGATTCATATTCATAATTTATTTACATAGTCTATGGAACCATAATCCAAGGATTAGGTTTCCAACAAAAATGAAGGCTATTTCTCTTCCACAATGGATTCATTGCATTGATCATCATTGTTGGTCTCTCGTTGGAGGTTGCAATTGTATCTCTATTACTGCATGCATGATTTTTTTGGGGCTTCATTTCTCCCTTCATTGATAATTCACACACGGTCTACGAGGTTGATTGCCTTTATGTTCTTGTGATATTGAAATCTTCTCTCATGGTCACATTCCCCTTTATATTTATGTCAACAAAAACCATGGTTTTGTAGAAATCCCCTCTCAAGGTGGCATTCCCCTATGTAACAACCATGGGAGGCATGAGACACGACTATGAAAAGAGGAGACAAAAAACAATAGTTGCAATCGATAGCATATGCCCTTCCATTTTATGTGGTGTTAAAATCATCCCTCGTATTCTTTGGTTATTCCTTTCTGTTTGGTGTACTGCTTTTAAAATTTGATTTCAAACAATGCGATGTGTGTAAAAATTGGAGGTATCCACAAATTTTGGTTGATTACATCCACTTGTATTCCACTAAAATGTGGAAGTGCCATTTTGAGCAACATAGTAAAATAAATTCAGTGATGTGTCAATGCAATACTTTAATCTCTCATGTGTTATTAATATGCACAATTTTCTTATGTTGATTGTTGGCTGCTATCACTGCGATGGAGTAGAATTGTGTCATGTCTGTCAAATGTTAGCTCCTAAAATTAATGGGTGAGATGTGTCACATCTATCATGTATCATCTCCAAAAATGAATGGGAAAGATGTGTCATGTTCTTAACATGTTGATTCCAAAAATATATATTTATAAAACACATTTAGTATATATATTTGAATTTTAATTTCAAATTTTAGTTCAATACATAAACAATTTCAGCTTCCAAGATGAATTTTAAGAGCAATTCAGATTCTAGGGAAAATTCTAAAACCGAAATCAGGTAAGTTTTTGTTTTTCAAGCAAACAATATTTCGATGTTCATATTTGTCATCTTATATTGCAATTGAATGTAAGCTGTGAATTCAATGTTAAATGAGAAATCAAATATTAGAGGACATGCTATCACATAAAATATAGTACAAAGTTGAAAGAATACATTTGACCTCATGCCCAAATGCTATCAAATGTTCTGGGTATTAGCGGTCATAGGAGATCGAGGTCGTGGGATCGAACCTCTCAAAATTGCAAGCATGAGCTCTTTAAAGTAGTTATTCTTTGCAACGAGCTCAAGAATTGTAACCTAAATCTTTGAGGATTCCCGTAAATATTTGAACACACAAAGCAAAACAAATCTAGATTGGAAATCAGTTGGCTACTCATGACTCTCACACATTTCAATAATCTGGGCCCAAAACTTTCCAAGCTCTAACCCACACAAACTAGCTTTCTTGAAGGAGTCATAATATCTGTCACCCTTCTCATAACAAATCATTTTATACAATCACTATGTACAATGTTGAGATCACCAATTCAAGCACAAATTTCAAACACCACTTAGCATTTCTAAATAAAGAAAATAAAATAGAGAAGAGCATATAAAGATGCTACAATAGAGTCTAATATCAAATCCTCCACCACAAGAAACTAGCATACAAAGTATACATGAATTTATAAACTCAAAAGACAAATAATAAGATTCTCTTCAGTCTTTTACCTCCCAACAAAATAAATTTTCTCGTTTACCTCCATGATGAAACTGGTGTTCTGAATCGTGACTAATTCATTTGTGTGCTTTAAATGTCACATATTTCACCATTGTTAGATGAGGAAATATGGAGGAGATGACCACATTCAAAAAAAAATACACCCTTGCATTAGTTACTTGAGATAAGGATAAAAAGTTTATTATTGAAAAAGGATTAAATAAAATTACATTTGATAGAACGTGAACCTCTACCAGATTTAAGATGGATCGTGTAGTGTTATTGTAGCACTACACGTTTGAGTTAATTAAACATTTAATAGGTTTGAGTTGTATCACTTTGATTTGAGACTATATTTATAAGGTTTTATTGATTTATGTGTTAAATTATGTCTTTGAAAAATAAAATATAGTTTTAAATTTTGAAATTTAGTTATTTTTTTAAGGTTCATTTAGATGCTCCTATATTTATAAGGTTTTATTGATTTATTGGTATGACGTTTTGAGTTTTACATATTTGTTTTTTAACATGTAAAGTCATGTCACAAAGTGTGATCCATATTTGGAAAAACAACATATTTCACACATACTTGTCTTAAATTTGATATTATAAGAGAAAGCTTATCTTGTATTTAGTATAAAATGTATGACATAAATTGCATGTGTTGATTTAAGGAATTAAATGGTATCTTAATTTAATAATTTACATATATAAAAAACAATTACCTTTATTTTAGTTTAATTACTTTATAAGATAAAGTATTAACACTTATTTTTATAAGGAGGAACATAATTAAAGCTCAAGGATGAAACTGGAGAAGCAGAGTGGTTGGTTCTAGGGTTTGGTGATCAGGCCAGGCATTGTGTGGCTCGGTCGCGTTGGTTTGCGCGCGGGCTGCTTGGCAAGTGGGTCTGCAGGCCCCCCTGTGGTGGATCATGGTCGACCTGGACCCTCAGGGTCCTGAATTGGAGGAGGGGGAAGCTGGAAAAGGAGGCGAGAGGCAAGCAGGAGTTGGGCCTAGTAGGAAATATGGCCTGGGGGGATGTTTTCCAAAAGCCCCATCTATTCCAACAATCCAAATCAGATTTAAGAAGGTGATAGGAAAGATCGAGCTATGGAAGGAAAAGGCCCTTATCGAAAAATTTGTCGGGATCTAGCCTAAGGAGAAAGATCTGGTTAAATGGATAAACAATGTGTGGAACCCTAAAGGCCATTATGATCTGCAGCTTGGATCTAAGGGTTTCTTCACTATTATCTTCCTCAACCAGGAAGATCGTGACCGAATCTTGGAAGGGGGCTCGTATTTTTTCTTTTTGGCTAGCTTATATCTTCAACCATGGAAAGAATGGTTTAACCCTGAGATGGAAGACATGATGGTTGCTCCAATTTGGATCCATTTGTTCTCATTATCAGGAGGATATTGGGATCTCGATACGCTGAAGGACATAGGGAACACCCTTGGGGAATTCATAAAAGTAGCAGAAAAACAAGGGCCCAAAGATATACCTCCTTTGCTCGGATCTATGTCTATCTAGATCTTTCCAAAGAACTCCCAGAAGCAATCAGTTTAAAATGGGAAGATGAGGAATGGATTCAACCCATTAACTATGAGCAACTTCCCTTTCGATGTAGGAACTGTCACGAATACAGTCATCTGTGGAGAAACTGTCCCAAACTGATCCCTGTGACGGGCACCTCTGATCATCGTCATGAAGGGGAAGCAGAGAAGGATGGGTTCACGCAAGTAAAGAATCGACGAAGAAGCAACAGTGGCGGGATGTCCAAAGCAAAGAATGAGTAGGAAACAAAGACGCATCGATCCAAAAACCCCTTCGAGGTGTTGGGGAAGGAAATGACAGAAGGAGACACCTCTAAGGAAAGAAATGTAGTAGAACAACAAGAAGGAATGTGAAGCGAACAATAGCTTCTTTACCACAGTAATTCTTCTAGAACGCCCACAAATATTCAATAGCCCACATTTCAGTAATAATATATTGATCATAGACAAAAGATAAGATACATTTACAATGGTCGGACATATATATGTCCATTCGTGACTTTCCAACCTACAGTCATGACTCTTTGATAATTATTAATTATTAATTAATAATTATCTATTAATATTATTTTTAATATTTATATGTTTTATGTTCGTTACATTGCCTTCCCCTTAAGGGGAGATTTTTCCTCAAAGCTTGTTTAGTGAAGGACTTCTCAGTTATGAATAACATCTTGCCATGTCCCTCTGAACTTGTAACTTCGACACTTGATGAGACATGGTGATATAATTTCCGAATCCTTGAACTAAATTGTCACATTTCCTCGGGAGTGATCCATCCAAGATTTACATTCATCCGAGCTGCCTGTTGGTCTCCTTGCTGGATAAAACTTCTTGTTTTTTGTTTAGGTTGTAGATTTTGTGTTCCTTCACATTTGACATTGTAACCTCTCTGTTTATGTACATTTTGACCCTATCATTGGTCAAAATGACTTTTATAGTTAGGGTGTCGATAAGGAATTTTTATTGTTTGTTCATTTGCTGGATTGACTTATTTTTTATCTGTATTGATGACTGGATTTGTATTTGCTTTGTTTTCCTCAACTTGTTTTTTTGAGCCCAAAAGTTTTGATGTTCTCTTTTGAATGTGCACCAACTTTTTTCCGACTAAATCTTTAGCATTCTTAAGATTCTTGATCGTTTCTTCTTGATTTTTCGCATCGTCTTTAAGCTCTAATAGTTTCTTCTGTAGATCTCGATTTTCCTCCTCTATCCTTTGATGATCATGTGCCCTATCTTTCGCCTTCTTGATTTGAAAGAGCAACTTCTGATTATGATCTCTTAAACGATATATCTCTTCTTCTTTGTCCTTGATGACTTTGTCGAATTCTTTCTGCGTCTTTTGTCTTGATTTTTGATCTTGTGAAATCATCTTCGAAATGTCTTTGAAATCTTCAGATGACACATCCTTGGAATCCAATTTCATTGAAACATCTTGCAGTTTGATTTGTTTCTTCTTATATGGAAATGTTAAAAACTTTTTCTTCATATTTAAGATGATTGCTCCTAATGTTTCCATCCATGATAAACCGAGAATGATGTCAACTTCATTTAGATAAATACTCGTCACATGGAATTGAGAGGTCAACTTATACTCGTCAATTGCCAGTTCTAAGTCCCTAATGGCATATTGCTTCCCACCATATTTATCTTTCTTTTCGATTATACTTAGTTCTAGGACGAGTAATTGATTTTCCAAGTGGACGTTAATGTGATTTTCCTCCTTGGCTGGGAAAATAGTGATGCTAATAGGCTTGCTTTGAATAATCCCTTCAAGTTTTAGAATGTCAATGGCTACCTTTGAGTCGGTCTTCTGGAATCTTCCTTTCTTGTCACCATGAGACTCCATTTTTGTGTTCGAAGGTGAATAGTCTTCGACTTTCGGTGATAATTGATCTTCCTTTGACTTCTTTGGCAATAAATGGTCTTCGAATTTTTCGATGATATGAGGGTCTTTGACTTTGAATTCTTGAATAATAATGGTATCCTTTTTTTTTGTATTAAATAATAATTGTAATTATTACAATTATTAATATTAATAATATTTTTTCGTAAATATAATAATAATATTAACAAGGCACTTGGATCTCCACGTTGGTTAACCTTTTGATTTAGATTAACTTCTTTGTGGATTGTGTGTAGATTAGGTGGTTGAAAAGAATGATTGTTAACTTCCCCACCCAGGTTCAAATCTCACTTCTTTATGCACTTCTAGCTTTTATGTTATTTAATAAAGAGAATTAAAGACTAAACTCAACCTAATTAAGGTATGAGTTATTATTTAATATCCAATAACCTTTCAATAAGTAAATAACTTAATTAAGGTGTGAGTTGGTTTGTTAATACAACCAAGGGTTTGTTTTATAAAACCACGGGCGTTTGTTTTCTTCTTTCCTTTTTTTATGGGATCTTATCCCTTCTTCTCTTTTTTTATTTTTATTTTTGCTTCTTCCTTTTTTTATTTTTTATTTTTTATTTTTATCTTTTTACATTTTTCTCCTTTAGATTATTTTCTCTTTTTTACTTTTTTTTTATTCGTCTTTCTTCTCTTTCTCTTTTCTCTTTTCTTTTGTTTTTATTTCTCACTTTTTTTCCTTTTACTCTCTATTTTTATGGTCAAAGATGCAATTCAGGAAACCTGGAATAATGGCTAAAAGCCGATAAAATGGCCAAAGGCCGGAATCTAGCCAACGAGGCTCTGATACCAATGAAGCGAATAATAGCTTCTTTACCACGGTAATTCTTCTAGAATGCCCACAAATATTCGATAGCCCACATTTCGGTAATAATATATTGATTATAGATAAAAGATAAGATACATTTACAATGGTCAGACTTATATATGTCCATTCGTGACTTTCCAACCTACAGTCATGACTCTTTGATAATTAATAATTATCTATTAATATTATTTTTAATATAATATTTATTTTATGTTCGTTACAAAATGGCCAAGGTTTTAGAGGAAGAAGAGGTCAAGCAGATGGAATTGGGCGAGCTGGACTTGGATGCGATTGAGGAAGAATGCGGAAAGAAGGGATAGGGCTATCTATCACGACACCAAATTGAGCTTCTTTAGGAAGCAATCATCAGAACCGGTGCTCACCATAGTTTGGGGGTTGATCCAAATCCACAAAAAGGCAGTAAGACGAAATCTTCGGAAGAGGAGCTATGGAGGGGGCAAAAGATGAATAAGCAACGTATTGCTACAGTAGGTGTTAAACTCATTGAGTCAGGCCAATATCCAATGATTGGGGTGGCCTTCTCTGAAGTTAACAAGGTTTTACAATGAAGCTTATTTCTTGGAATATTAGGGGGTGTAGTAACCCCAGGAAGTGGAAGACACTAAATAGGAAAATTAAGCAGGAAAACCCTAATATCATGTTCCTTCAAGAAACAAAGTGTAGTTTTGAGGGTTTGGAGAAAATCAGAGACAAGATCTAGAAAGGAAGTCATTTAATGGCCATGGATGTTGTTGGACAAGCGGGTGGAATGCAATTCTCTGCCAACCAAGGGTGGTGGAACTATTCGACTGGCGAGCTAACAAGTTTGTTACCAAGGCATGCTTTCATCTCCTGGACTCTGGAGTGAACGGTTCGCTGGGGAATGTTTATGGCCCCAGCAGCTTCCTTGAGAAGTAGGATTTCATAGATTTCCTCAGCTAGATCAAGGTCGAAACTGAGGTCATAAATTGGGTAATAAGAGGGGATTTCAACCTTATAGCCAACTTAGGGGAGAAGAAGGGTGGCAGAAGAACCCTGGATAAATATCAAGAGGATTTCTATGAATTTTTGGCCTAGAGCCCCATAGTGGATCTAGAGACAGGCAATGGTTGGTATACCTAGAACAATAAGAGGGGAGGGGAGCACTTGGTGGCCTCTTGCCTTGACAGATTCATGTTTTCAAAGAATATTGTTCATGGCACGGGGGAGATAATGGCTGATGTTCTCCTTGCAGCAGGATCAGACCACTGGCCTATCTGTCTCAACTGGGACTGGTCAAGTTCCACGTTGAGCAAAACGTTCAAATTTGAGCAGTTCAGGCTGGAACATAAAGACTTTAAGGATCTGGTCAATCAGTAGTGGCAGGAGATGATCCCCCCTTCAAGAATTGTTATGTACCGCTTTCAACATAAACTTAAAGCCCTAAAATCCAAAATCCACATGTGGAACAAGGAAGAGTTTAGAAACGTCTTTGAAGATAAAAAAAGGTTGATAAGTGAAGTGGATCTCATCAGAAGGAAAGGCATGGAAGAAGGATGGGATGAGGATATGAAGGTCAAATAAAAATACCTTCTGTGTCAATTAGAGGCAAGGGAAAGGCATGAAGGAATATTTTGGAAGCAAAAGGCTACGGTAAAATGGCTGCAGGAGGGTGAAAGGAATACCAAGTTTTTTCATAACTCGATGATTCAAAATAGGAGTATCTTGAGAATCCAAAAGCTCTGGAAGACTGATGATAGTTGAGTGGAAACCAGAAGGGAGATAGAGGATGAGCTCACCCAACATTTTTCTGAGATCTTCAGTGAGGATGGGGGGGATAGAGGGAGGGACAAGGATCACTTGTCTAATTCCCAAGGAAGTCACTAGAGAAAATAACGAGATGTTGACTAAACCAATGGCCATGCAGGAGGTAGAGGAAGTGGTCAACCAGATGGCCCTAGGGAAATGTCCTAATCTAGATGGATTCACCTCTATTTTTTTCCAGCACTTCTGGGACCTTGTCAAGGGGAGGTTCTTGAGATCGTTGAAGAATCCAAAAGTAAAACGGGAGTTCTCAAAGCTTTCAATGCAACCTTCTTCACCTTAATTCCCAAGGAGGTAGGATCAGATAGTCCAGACAAATTTAGACCAATAGCCTTATGCAATGTGATCTACAAGATCATATCCAAAGTGATAGCTAATCACCTAAAACCTCTCCTACCCAAACTCATCCGCCCCAAGCAATCCAGATTTGTGGAAGGAAGGAAAATCTTAGATGGGGTCATCCTTGTCCATGAGGTGATCCATTTGCTAAAAAACACTCGGCAACCAGGCATGTTGATTAAGCTAGACATAGCAAAGGCTTATGAAAAATTAAGTTGTCAGTTTATGGGCAAAATGTTGGAGGCCTATGGCTTCTGTCATTGTTGGGTGGAATGGGTAATGGGCTTGGTTACGACCCCTTTCTTCAATATCCTACTGAACGGAACTCCAACTTGTGTCTTCTAGCCTTCTCGTGGCATCATACAAGGTGATCCTTTGTTCCCTTTCCTCTTCATTCTTATGGCAGAGGGTCTGAGTCATCTTATTCAGACCCAAGCAGAGAGTGGAGAGCTGAGGGGACTAAGAGTCCATGATGGAATGGATCCTCAGACTCACCAACAATTTGTAGATGATACCATGCTCATGGGGCACCCTTTACTCCAAGAAGCGCGAAGCTTCAAAAGGAGCGTGACCCTTTTTGCTAAGGCTTCTGGCTTAGCACTCAATCCGAATAAATCCCAAGTAGTTTTTCTGAATACTACCCCATCCACTCAGAGGAACATCATTTGGATCCTGGGATTCTCGAGAGGAACAATGCCCTCTAAGTATATTGGAATACCCCTTGGGGTGGGGAAGCTGAAGAAAACATCCTAGAAATAACTCTTGGATAAAATCAAACAGAGGTTTTCAAGTTGGGTCCTACGACCCCTAAACCTGCCTAGCAGGTTAATCCTAGTAAAAACTATTATGCAGGCTATGCCCATCTATCTCTTCTCGGTTCTCTCAGCTCCAAAGTTTGTTCTCCAGGAAATTTGAAGTATGCAGAGGAACTTCTTGTGGGGAAGTAGAGAGGTGAAGGCTAAATTTTCCCTAATCAGTAGGGAAGGAATTTGTCGCCCAAAGGAGTAGAGGGGATTGGGGCCTAGGGATCCTGAAATCATGGTCGAGGTCTAGGGATAAAAAGTATGGTGGCGATGGGCCAATCATTCATCAGAGCCTTGGACCAGATCATGGCACATTAAATATGCTTGTGACAGGCCCACTCATAAATTGGTAAGGTTCAATGAGGAACTGCTCAGTTTCCCCATATGGATGAAAGCGGTGAGTAAGAGGCACATTGTGCAAGCTCATGGCTTCTGAAAGATAAGGAATGGAGGGAATGCTAAGTTTTGGGAAGACTCATGGAACTAGTTCCCCAAGCTAGGGAGAGACCCGAGATGGACATATTCGGGAAAAGGCCCTCGCAGAAGGAAAGGTTCTGGTGGGCCAATTTTGGATGATACAAAAATTAGAAGGACAGTGATAGTGGGATTTCCAGGAAAAACTAGACCTTACAAGTGAAGAGGATTGGAGGGATTTCCAGGATGAAATCCATAAGCATTTTGTTAGGTTCATGGAAGGCCTAGATATTTTGAAGGCCTAGAGTATGTAGTGGCATGACGAGGACAAGATAATCCTAACAGAGGAGAGCCATATTGCTGAAAGTTGGGGATTAGATAGATCCCAGATGGTCGGCTTGCAAAGATGTGATAGGATCTGCAAGCCTTCTGGCCTGATCTTATGGTCACCCCACCACTTTAGGTGTTCAAGCTCAACTTCGACAGGGCTTCTAGGGGCAATCCTGGGCCTGCAGGCTATGGTGGGTTATGTCGGCATCAGAATGGGAGGATCATAACCATTTACCTGGGAGCAATAGGCATTAACACCAACAACTCAACCAAATTAGAAGGTATGATCCGTGGTTTTGAATGTTTGATCAGAGGTGGCTGCTTCCCTGCGATCAATGAGGGAGATACTAGCATTTAATCTAGATGGCCAAGAGGCTGGCAAGTGGATAGGCTTGTGAGAAGGTATCCTCCACCAGGTGCCTAGCCAGCAGACTAGACTACCTTCAATCATTCCTCCTTTCTCACACGGTGGTCTCTTTCAGCCATGTCAGACGTGATGCCAACAAGGAGGTCGACATAGTTTACAATGCTGGTGTGGAGGGTGACGCGGGTTTCCGAAGTGGCACTCTGGAGGAGTTTGGGGAAGAAGCATGGGCCCAACAATGCAGATAGGTGGCCTTTAGGGACTTTGACGGCAAGCCACAAGTGGCTCATCCGGACGAAGACATCACAGATAGTGACAGGGGATGTGAGCACGCCCAAGCTAGATCCTCTTAAATGCTACGCGCAGCCTCTGGGTTAACTGACCGGACCATATGGCATATGTCCTTTGCCATCATAATTGTTTGCGTCTCAAGGAATGATGGGACGAGCAAGGTGAGGCAGGATCGACGAAAGGATTGGGTTCTAAATGTAGACATGAGGTATGCAGCAGGCGATGGTACGAAGGATGTCATTATCATGATCGATATGACGCAAGCATTGTACTAGAGCAGGAGGGAAATCATGCTTCCTCCCTCCTTTTATTCTGGGATGGCACTGCCACCCCTCATCCTTTGGCATCGTGAAGCTTACATGGTTTTGATTTTCATTTTGTCTCTAGCTCTCCTCAGGGCGACTGTCGGTCAGTTTGAGTCTCTGCTCCATACTCTGTGTCAGCTCCACCTCCCCTCCCCCAGGTGTATGGCTCCTAAACGTTCGGTTAAAAATGTCGTGGGCTCTGGTGAAGCTTCTGATGGCCCAGGCCGAAAGGGGAAGGGAATTATGAGGAGGACTCATCAAGCAACAGGGGTTCAACTTCAGGCCCAGGAGGCAACGAAATTTTACAAAGAGCATGTTTCGTTAGGCATTCGCATGGAAGTAGAGAAGGTGGTCGGGGATCTTTGGGAAGAATTTAAGTTCATGCCTAAGGAGGACCTTCGCAAGGAGGTGGCAGACTAGGTCCTCGACCCAGGCACCACGACAGGTAGAGCCTCGGCCTATGACTGCCTGTTGATGATTTACTGGGTGAACATGAGTCTGGTAGGCCATTCCTCAGTCACGAAAGAAGCCAAGTGTGAAGGGGACGAAGAGCCGGTGAAGGCCTAGAAGGACCATAACATTGAATGTCACTTGATGCATCAGAAGGTCGATGTCATTGCAGCTAAATTGGGCATCCCCTTCTATCCAGCTGGAAGGGATCTAGAGGAATACGTTCGACCAAGGGAGAAGGGGAGAAGCTGCGATAAAGTGCCCTGTGGAGATCGATCAAGAAACTTGGGTGGAGCAGCCCCCCAAAACGCCACAACTATTTCAGCCTCTGCTACCTACCCCAGATTGGGCTTTGCCCCTCAGGAACCGGTTTGAAAGTTGCTCATTCTCTATTTTATGCTTATATTTTTGTCTATATCGACAAGTATAGGGGGTTACATGGTTTCGAGCTGTAGTAGTTTTTGTTATGTTTAGTTTGAATGTAAGGGGCTTCAGATACTTAAGGACAGTGGATGCAGATTTATATCAGGGGGTTAGGGAATCTATGTAAACTTTTGGGAAGGGAGAATAGATCTGGAGCTGGAATGTGTTGGAGACACTACGACATTTTGACTAGTAAGATGCTATCTGATATGTAATGATGTTCCCCTAAAGTAATATATTGTTTTATTTATAAAAAAAAAAAACACTTATTTTTTATAATAAAAAATATCATAATTCAAGATTTTATTAAAAACTCTAAACCATATTATTCATTTAACATTTGATATCATACATATGTATTTATTTAATATCATCTAAATATAAATACAATCATACATTAATTAACACATTATTAATGTTTTAGCATTAGATATCATACATATATATTTACTTAATATCATTTAAATACAAATACAATCATACATTAATTAACACATTATTAATGTTTTATTTAATGTGCAAATTAAAAAGCCTAATAAAAACCCAAATAATTAAATATACATTAATAACAAAGCAAAAGCAATTTGATAATGATCTTCTGCAACAAGGATTGGATCTAGATAACACCGTTGAAAGATACGCCACATATGGCTATAGCCCGCACTGCTTCACATGAAACGAAATCAACACATTTAAAGCTCCCATGAGAGGACCTCTCCACATTTCGCTCTCCATTTTCGCATGAACATCTTAATTTACATTATGATAACATGAAATTTCATATTGTATTACTTCACATTTAGTATTGTCTTACAAATATTTTAATCAAATTTAATTTTTTTTTGGGAAAAAAATATTTCAATTTCTTGGTGAAAACTTCAAAGCAAGGGTAGTTCATCATGAATAAGAAATTTACTCTTTTTTATCATGGAAATATTTTTTGGGATAAAAAAAGTATTTCAATTTCTTGGTGAAAACTTCAAAGCAAGGCTCGTCCATCATGATTAAGAAATTTACACCTTTTTTATCATGGAAAACATATAGTAGATTATGGTTAGAATAAATATTAGCATTTAGCAATATAACCCAACATAAGCTTAATTTCAACTTGTTTTATATCTCAGTGTTTATTAATTATGCTGTAAGGCGTTTTCTTTCAGAAGTCCGGTTTAGAACCACTGTAGCACCGTCGTCCCTCTGCCCAATAAAAAACTGCCACGCATCTCGCCAGTAAAAAATCACCACGTTTAGGTTTTTAACATGGTTTCATTGTTATTGCGTTCAGTGCGAAATTTCAGTGTAGGAGGTAAATAAGGGAGGCGGTAAATTGGTTTCATTGTTATTGCGTTCAGTGCGAAATTTCGGTGTAGGCAGGGAGGCGACTTGAATTGCCAGTGAGAACCAAGCTGTTGAGTGTATGGGGAGGACGGCCAGTGAGAACCAAGCTATCCAGTGTATGGGGAGGACGGTGTGCAATGGAGGGAGGTATCAGATTGAGTTATCAGATCACTTACAAATTCATTCTTTGTCTTGGGTGATTCTACCCTTCCTAGGGATCTGTCTGTGTTGTCTGAGTTTCCACCTCCTCCTTTTCTTTTATCAGGGCTTCTAGATTTGCAAGGGCTTTAAAATGTCTCCTGGTTGCTCCAGATGCTTTTGGATTCTGAAGTCTCAAGTACATCAGATTCTGAAGAGTTGGCTTCAAGGGAAAATAACGAGGAAGAATGGAGCTTTGATCAGCTGGACGCAAATGCTTCACTCTTCAGAGGCAGAACAACGCCAAAATCAAGGAACCAACTGAACAAAAAAAGGTACCTTCCTCTCCCATGCCTCATAAAATTAGACTATTGGGTTTACCACAGTCTAAGAGAGCTCTTAGGTCCTCCAATCCTTCAAGGTTATTAATGGCCAAGAGGTTCTACAAGAACCCTGATTTTCTAATAAACCTTGCTAGAGAAATTAGAGATCTTTCTCCCGATAAAGAGGCATCATCAATCTTGGATAAATGGGTTGGTGTCCTAAAAAAGGGTTCACTGTTTTTAACCATTCGGGAGCTTGGGCACATGGGTTTGTCACAGAGGGCTCTTCAGACATTCTGTTGGGCTCAAAAATTCCCACAGCTTTACCCGGATGACAGGGTTCTGGGGTCTACATTAGAGATTCTTGCTAGTGCTAGTGAGCTGAAGACACCGTTTGGCCTGCAACGTTCTTTGAGTTCAGGCAATAGGGATTCCTTTGAGGCTATAACTAGAGGGTTTATCAAAGCAGGCCAATGCAACTAGGCCAGGGAGGTTTTGCTGGCAGCAAGGGATTCATCTTCTGAGCTTGATGATGGTATATATGCCAAGCTCTTTGCTGAGGTCAGCAAATCTATAAGAGGGCATAAGCTCGCAATGCAGCTTCAGAACGGACTTGGAATGTGATACAAGCTCGAATTGGAAATACAAAACTGCACTACTATTATGAAGGGTTGTATCATGCTTGAAATGCATGTAGCAGTAGAGAGCCTTTTTCATTGGTGGAAAGAATCGGGGCATAGACCTAATGTTGTGATGTATACTACCGTAATGCACAGTAGATACTGTAGTGGAAATTTCAGGGAAGCCTTGGCACTTGTTTGGGAAATTGAAGAATCAAACTGCTTACTTGATTTGTCGGCTTATTGAGTCATAATACATTTGTGTGCCAAGGTGGGGGACCTTTCAAGGGCTGTAAGATATTTGTCTAAATTGAAGGATGCAGGATTCTCTCCAACTTACGCCATTTATAGTCATCTACTGATGTTGTACACCATGTCTGGAAGATCAAAAAAATCCAGAGAAGTTTTGAAGGAAATGGAGAGGGTGGGCTTAAAACCACACCTCGAGGCTCTGCAACACGTCACCGCAATTCTATCTGAAAATGACTCTACTCTCACCTCTACGCTAACGGCAAATTGCAGTGTGGAAGAAAATTAGCATCATCAATTTGATAGGCATTTTGTCGCCTTTACTGTTTTTCATAAAAAATCTATAATCAATGTCTAAATTTAGCAAGTTCTGTTAGATAGATTAGTATAATTTTAAGGATCTCTTTGTCTTGGAGGTTTAAATTTCCCTTTTTGTGATGTATGTAATGTAATTCTAGAGGCTTTTTTTCCCAACATCTTTCCTTTCATGGTTGAAAGCATTGTCATTTTCCTTCTGACTTATAGAAATAAATTCAATGTTCATTCAGAAGAAAGATACACAACTGTCCTGAATAAAAATCTGTTAAGAGACGATATTGGTGCCTCATTCCTAAGAATAGGGATTGCGTATGTAGAGAGTGGTATGAGAGCACCCAGGTTCAATTCGATGGAACTCTGGGATGCTTGTGAATTGCTTGACAAAATCATTGAATGAGTATTTAACATACACTGCATGCAAACTGGTTGATAAAATATTTTAATTGGATGATACATGTGAGTTGCTTGATAAAATATCTGAATGGGTTCATGTGAATTGTTCGATAAAATAATGGAATAAAGTAGCAAAACAGGCTTTATAATAAGTGTTTGAGAAAATGGTGTCATTCCTACTATCCAAAATATAACCGATTCTTGAGATTTGCAAAACTCTGGTGCCAGATTGTAAGATTGTGGCAATGCAATCTTATTGATATTTCCATGATCATCTGCAATTTATGACAAATAGTATTTTATTCTTGGCTAGACACATAATTCTTAGGATAGATTTCATCCATTATCCATAGTCATACAAAACTTAATTTTCCTACATGAAACTTTTGCACATGGGTATATTGTTGTGCACATGTATAGTTTGTCAAGTGGAAACCTCTTCACAGAATTCAAAGTTTGTGCATGCTAAATTATGCTCCTCTGTGATTGCCCCTGGTTACCGTTCAAACTAGCAGGCTTAGCTTGCTAGTGAATGACAATCACATGAGAGACTTGGACTACTGTCACCTTGTCCAATCTATTAATTTCTTCGGGACTAGTGTTGTCCCAAGGGGGAGAGCCTTTCAATGTACCTACCAAATAGTCCACACACCTATAACAAAGATCAGTGCCTTTAATGGAGTCAAGTAGAAAATGAAGAAGACATACTAAAAAAAGGTAATTCTAATTAAGTACTTGTCCAATATGGGCACTGTAGCATAGGAATCCCTCTAATACAACTGCTTGGTCACTAAGTCACCTAACATGAGGACATGGGACACGAAGGACATGAAAATACGAGTGTCTGACATGGACACAGTGAACCCTGGAATCAGGACATGGAGGACACATTATATATATATATATATATATATATATATTAAAAATTATATATATTAAAAATATAGACATATAGATCCAATTTTTTTTAGAAACTAGAACATTTACAAATATTCAATAGAATTACTAATTACAATCAATACACATTACACATATTGTCATTCACAAATCACAATGAGACACAAAGATGATAGTTGAAGATGTCGAAATCATATTTCTCATCAAGTCATCAAAATCAAAATGCATTACATAGATGTTGAAATGTCAATGGTAATTTTGACAAGGAATTAAAAAAAGGTCATGAAAGAAAAAGAGTCAATCTTCTCCATAAGGATAGGTAATTAAAAAAAGGTCATGAAAGAAAGAGAGGTGCAGTCTTTCCATATGTGAATTTCACATAAAGTACAGGAATATGAATTGCATTAACCAAACTATCAACAATAATAGCCAAAAAGAGCAAGCAACACTGCATAAATGTATTGAGACAGATGGAAAAACAGTTTATAATCGAGCCCAACAAACTACAAATAATTCTATCAAAATTATTCAGCTTTCCTGCTCTAGATAAGAGAACACAATGTTTTAGAAAAATGCTCTTGTGTACATAAAAAAAAAACCCTAAACCCTATGCAATTTATTTTTCCTCGACCTACCTTGCTCGTATTTGGTCAATCTCTCCATGACCTTTTTTTAATTCCATGTCTTGACCTTTTTTTAAATGGCCACGTTGTTGACAGTTTAGGACATTATGTCAACACATGTTTTTTTGTGTCTTGATTCCAGGAAACGAAAAAACACGTGTTAGACATGTGTTGACGTCGTGTTCATGTTTGACACGACCCTACAGGACACAAGGGGGGTTTTGGATGTTTCCGATGACTTATCTTGGTCATAAGATTACTCTTTTAATCCTTGAATAATAATAATAATGATAATAATAATAATATATTTTTAAGGTCACCACCAAGTGAGACACCAATTGGTGTATGAGACCCCCTTGTTTGTGAGACAAGGGACCCCCTCTGTGCAGTGATTTAACTGCTAAAGTATAAGCATGCAATATTACAATTATTATCCAAATGTCGTAGCTTCCTCTGTTTTGTAATGCAATTATGTCAACAAATGGCAACTTTAGTGCAAAAGCATCAGTCTTTATTGGTAGCTTATAATGTCAAGATACACACGGCGATGAGCAAATGGGGTTATTTGGCCTTTGTTCTGGGGGCCAATGTTCTACTATCCACAACTCTCCATGGATATTGGTTTAGGCCAGAGGTCTATAAACTTAAAGATCGTAGCTTGCTTGGATAGAAATAGTGCTTTCTTTCTTAGGTCTGAGGACTGGATAACCAACTGGGAGATGGTGTCCAGTTACTTGACAACTTTTGTTGTGTGTTGGTTGAGGACTTTTAGATGGGTTCAACGATCTGACCAGTGATTTTGTCAGTCACTTGCTATCAACCTCAAATCCAGGAATGACAAAGTCCACCTGAAGAGATTTTTTTATTAATTCCCTTGGAGAATGGTCGGGACTGTTGGGCCCTTCGAGAGTGATCCTGGAGTCCTTTCAAAGTTCCTACTAGGGGCAAGATTAGCAACTAAAGCTTAGGTGGAAGCTGGTACTAGAGAGAAAGCTGGTATCTATTTATGAGATGGAGGGGAGTGTGTTGAGGTACAATGCCTGATGGACCTTGACCATTTTTTAGTAGTAGCTACTGGGAATTTAACTCTCTACAGTAATGACATGCAGGAATAAAGAGGTAATCTCTGTTATTGTTGTGGACACTAGAGAAAATGAAGTCTCAATCTAACCACTTCTCTGATGAATAGACCCAAGCACCTCTGATTGTTATATCTACAGAATATAGCTATTGAACCCCCCCAATTTCCTGAAGAGGAACTGGTGTCTACCTTGGATTGTATAATAAAAAGTGCAATGGAAGAAGCACTCCAATTTCTCTACTTAACGTAATGAACAAAACCTACAAATTTTTTCCTTTCCGGGAAGAAGATGGTCTGTCTCCACTCTCAACTAGTGTGAACATACCCTAAGCTGTTAAAGTGGGGTGCGGAAAGGTTCCTAGATGTAGCCTGGATGAACAATACATGTGTTCAAACCTATATTCTATGCTTGTCAAAATGATGGTCTATTGTGCATTGGGGGATGCACACTCTCTGCCCAGTCTTCTCCATTTACTTTTGTCAATATTGGTGCATTGAAATTATGCACATTCCTTCTCTATTTACAATCTGTTAAAAAACCCATTGGTCTAACTATTGTATGCCTTGAGAAAAGCCAGTCCTGTACTAGGATTGGTGTTGATTTTATTGTAATAAACATATCATAGTTGCAAGTTGCAACACTTCTTGAAATTGGTAAGTCAACTTGGTTGAGTTGAAGGCTGTTTGAATTGTATACTTGCCTAAACTATATAATACATGTGTTCACACCTATATTCTATGCTTGTCAAACTGATGGTCTACTGTGCATTGGGGGATGCACACTCTCTTCCCAGTCTTCTCCATTTACTTCTGTCAATCTTGGTGCATTGAAATTATGAACATTACTTCTCTATTTACAATATGTTAAAAAACCCATTGGTCTAACTATTGTATGCCTTGAGAAAAGCCGGTCCTGTACCAGGATGGGTGTTGATTTTATTGTAATAAATATATCATAGTTGCAAATTGCAACACTTGTTGCAAATTGGTAAGTCAATGTGGCTAAGATGAAGGCTGTTTGAATTGTAGACTTTCCTAAACTATATAATACATGTGTTCAAACCTATATTATATGCTTGTCAAACTGATGGTCTACTGTGCATTGGGGGATGCACACTCTCTTCCCAGTCTTCTCCATTTACTTTTGTCAATCTTGGTGCATTGAAATTATGCACATTGCTTCTCTATTTACAATCTATTAAAAAACCCATTGGTCTAACTATTGTATGCCTTGAGAAAAGTCGGTCCTGTACCAGGATGGGTGTTGATTTTATTGTAGTAAACATATCATAGTTGCAAGTTGCAACACTTGTTGAAACTTGGTAAGTCAACGTGGATGAGTTAAAGGTTGTTTGAATTGTAGACTTGCCTAAACTCACTAGTTAGAGTTAAGACTTGGTAGGTAAGACAAGTCCTTATGGAGAGGCAAGAAACTTCCAGAGTGTGATGTCAAATACTTGACTGGCATCATATTAGTAATATGAACAACTTGAATACACAAAAGAAAAAGATTTTGATGATGAAATAAAGGTTTAGTATTCAGAGTTTAGAGGTGGTGTTATTGGTTAGGGTTGATGCCATTGCCATTATAGTCTTGTTGCAGTGCAGACTCCAGACTAGTGTTTTGAATCATCCAATATCAACAAATTGCTGGATTTCTTACATCAAATCATGGTCTAGTGCCTTGCAATCTTCCTTTCCAAAATGTATTTAAAAGCCATTTTTCCCATTTTACTAGCACTATAATGCATGCTTTTCAGGTCATTGGTTAAAGGGTTTGATCTTTTCCTTCTTTAATCCAAACATGAGACGTTCTATTGATTTGATTTGATCATTTTACTTCAGTACCCCCAATATTCAGCCATTAGGGTTAGGAAAATATTAGAAGGAATATCCATTATGAGTATTTTAATTTTAACAAATGTTTCTTATTAATGCTTTTTAAGAGGTGTTTTGGGCTTTATGAGTTTGCTTTGATGGTAAAGGGCTTCTCTTACAGAAATTGAAAAAAGCTTGATACTTTTGCTTGTTTTCTGTTTATTTCATTTTAGTATTTGGTTTTCACATCAGCTTGTATTGTCTAATTTGATGTCTAAATGATGGACATATCATGAAATGCAAAATCCCTATTTTTCTTGTAAATTTTTTGCGTTAATTTGTTTCATATTGGAGAATTGTTTGATTGACTGGTTGTAAACTCTTACTCTATCCTAAAAATAATTATTCATACTATCTGAAGTAGCTGGCTTCATTAATGTGGTTTTATGTGGTCTGAGTTTTTTAATGTTTTTTTATGTGGTATGGATCTTTTTATGTAGTAAAGTCTTCAAATATATGTTGTTGTTGTATTTAGATATCCTGTGATTATAGTTGTAGTTCCAATTGAGCAAGCTCATTGTCACTTTTGCTTTAAATGCAAAGGTTATAGTTGGCATGTGGATCCTTACTTTTTCTTTGAGGTTGCTCATTAATGGTGTCCTGAAGTCATGAAACGTGAATTAGAAACTGTCTAATATCATTGTTTGATCTATTCAGATCCAAGAGGGGATACATGAAAGAGGATGGACCATGAAACTGATAATTCTAAGCAAATACGAAAAGAAGAAAAAGATGTTTCAGCTGTAGAAACTATGCTCTCAGTTCTTTGTGGACCAGGTGAATGGATTCCAATGTCAAAACTTCATTCTGAGGTGAACCTTCTTTCTCCCACATATAAGTGTCGGATGAAGCCTGTTGTTTTGTATTATTTTATTTTATTTTTATGTGAGGCAAGGACCCCCTCTAGCTTATTAAAAATGGAAGTGTATTGGAGATGAAACTGTAGAAGGAATGAGATACATATGCACTGAAACAATGGAAAGCAACATTATAAAGGGTTAAAAAAATTCTTATAATGACCAAGATGAATGTTCAAACTCTTAAATGGCATCAGTGATGTTAGGAACCAATTCTATATGTGCTTAAACTGACTCGCAAACAACTTAAACTAGTAGGAATGTTGTTGAAACTCAGATGTTTCAATAATCTGAATCCACATATCTTTTGGAGGAAGCAATCCCAAGGAAAACCCTATGAGGTTGAGATGATACAGTGGTTAAAGACTACTTGAATATCATGCCACTGTCAAGCATAGTTTCTTGTGACTCCAATTTTGTCTACGTGTAAATGCAGTTTACAAGGTATAATGAATTAATATTGGCCAAAAAATGAATTTTTAGACTTGCTCTCCATGTAGAATGCCTAGATTTCATCCCTGTAGAATTCTTAGAGTTAAGAAATTATGAATTGTTAGATACCCTCTGCATGTAGAGTGGTTAGATTTCATCTCTATAAAATTCTTATATTTCCTCTTAAGATTAAGGGTCAAAAGGTGCTTGCTACTGTAAGGATGCTATAGCATGTAGACTACACGTAGATGAGCATAAGGGCCAAAAGTTACTGCTTTATGAAAGGCACAATAGTAAATTCTTTTTCAGTTTTCTCTACTTACCAGTTACCTATGAATTAATCTGGTCTGATGGAAAAACAAAAATATTTAGCTGTATATCTTTGTCAAATGCTGCTAATAATGATAACCTTGTTTGTGTTACTATAATAGTAACTCTTCTAATCCTACGGTGACCATTTGCTTGGATATCTAGTGTGACTGTTTTTGGTATTTCTTAATACATGCAACAACAAAAGCATTCAATTTTATCTTTAGTATCATGATATCAGTAACCAGACTTCTTTGGCTATAGAATTATTTTGCTAATATCAGACATTCAATGCTATTAATTAAAAGCTTGTGTGTGGACATTGTAGGTGGATGAAATAAGGCAACCACAATTGGGAGTATCGTTAATCTTAAGCTAAGATTTTTATGTGTAGCATGTGACTTGATTATACAAGCTGATTTATTTTGCTGGTTTTGGATTATCGGTGATAACGCATAGCAATAAGATTATGTATAGCAACATTGAACAAATTCAGGTATTTAAAATTAAAGCTCAATAATATGTTTTCATTATTTTTGCAGCTTCTTGAGCTTTATAGTGGCATTTGGCATCAAAATAGGATAAGGAATTGTTTGACATCAGATGACTGGACTACTACTAAAAGTAAAAGAAGGTTGTGGGTTGGGATTCTTGAGTTTCTAAAAAAAATTCCAGAGCACTTTGTTATCAACATAAGGTCAAAAGGACGGATGGCTGTAGAATTTGTATCTTTGGTTTCTCTTCTCTCGTAATCTTATAGACTCCAGAGAGTGATAACTTCATTGGTAAGCAATATAAATTAGAAATCAATTGCCATTAATTTGTAGGTTTTTATTCATCCTATTCATGTCCATCAACTGCCATGTTTTCTTCATTGTTTTGTCCATAAATGAAGCCGCAACCATGATCTACTGTAGTAGTCTTCACTGCAGATTACACTGACCCACTAACACTAACGGTATATATAGATATGTATACATAAATGTTCAAGATTTATATATGTATAGAGCAGATTTTGTAAAAGAAAAAATGGAAGAATAAAGGGCCCAGGAATGGGAAGACTAAGCTAAGGCATTCATTCCTGTGGTATTCTTTGATGCAAAGGTTGTTTTTGCAATAAATTGGCAATTTTTTTGGCTTGTCGGCATTTTGTTGTTGTTGTTGCAACTCCTCCATTTTCCTTGCAGTATTGAGGTTGCTTCTGATCTTTGTACCCATCATTTCCTATTAGCATAGTGTTTCTTTGAAAGTGCATCTATTTGTTCCTCATTCTAGCTTCAGTTGTTCAACAAGTTGAGTTGGGGAAATTGCTTATATTAGCTTCGAGATTTTGAAAAAGGGATGGAAGAGCCTCTTGAGTTGGGGGAAATTTCTTATATTAAGCCTTTTTGACTTGCAATAAGGAGTTGTATTTCAAGAAAATATGTTTTCTTACCTTTGTGAGTGTATTAGTAATGTTTTCTTACATTTGCGATTGGGTTCTTTAGTAAACGTGTCTCACTTGAGTATTTGGTGTACCTCATTTGGTAACTAGGTACGTGTGCGCATGTAATTTGGTATATGTGGTAGGATTTGAATTATTCAAATGTTCATGAATGACTTAAGTGAGCCTCTTACCCATGTTTCAAGTAAACAAGAAAAAACTAAATGCATCTATGTTTTGCTAATGGGCAAAACCAAAAGTTGTTTATAGGGTTGGAAACCACTTACCTTTGTCAAACAAGAATCTTACAATGAAACTGAAAGCGGTTAAAACGAAAATCTTATAACGAAACTGAAAGTTGTTTTTCTGCAAAAATCTTACGAGCGAATCTCTTGACTTTTTCAAACGAAAATATTACACCAAAACTAAAAGCTGTTAAAATGAAAATCTTATAAGGAAACTAAAAGTTGTTTTTCTGCATTAGTAAATGGCATTTCTTTGATAATAGTTGAGAATGACAACACCGCTGCTTACACCCTGGAGAATTGACATGAGCTTCTCTAATTTCCTGTGTCCTGGACAACTTATGGTGAATTAAACTGAAATTGCAGACTCTTTGGTATATACACTTTGTTCCCATTATAGCTTGGGAGGCTAGCTTCTGTTATCATGGTCTTTATTATTATCCTCATAGCAGTCTTGTTGATCTAGGGCACTTCCTAAATCACCTTCCTTGAAAGGATCTAGCAAAGCTGTTTGAAAGGGGTTGTTGTGTACATTAGGCAAATTGAAGAATGCCTCAATCACCTTGGAGATCGGTTTAATGATTTATTCGTTCTTCCTTATTTTTTATTATTGTTTCCACGAGGAGCCTTGTTGTGGTTGCAGAAAACAGGATGTGTGTTTTGTCTTACAATGGTTTTTGTTTAATTTTTTCTTATTGATAAGGGAAATTTTTTGTATTAAAAAATGTCATGATGTATTAATACTCAAAATATGAATGTAAATATCTCACAATGATTAAGGAAAGACCATCTAAAATAAAATGTATAATCGGGAACATTTCTGCTCCCAAATATCATACCAAAGCTAGGAAAATTGGGAAAATTAGAGCATCCTTCGTAGGGTGGTCTATCAAGGTGCAGGTCGACCCAATCAAGGTTGGAATTTCATTTTATCTATGCCTTTGGAAATAAAGTGTTTTTTTTGTTTGTTTTTTTTATACATTTTGAACTATTATATTGTCAGTCACACAAAGTTTTAGTGAAAAATAACCTTTCAATTATTAAAAAAATTAATTGATCTTTTATGAGAAAATAATCCTTTATTATTGAAGTTTTATTTTAAAATACTCTTCAATAATAATGCTTTTATTAAATAATTTAATTTTGAATTAAAATATATGCTATTATTAGGGAGATTAATTTCCATTATTTTGAAAAAGAAGAAGTTTAATTTCCAATAAAAAGATAACAATTTCGATTCATTTACTCATGTTTCCAGTTGATCTTGTGCTTTGAAAATCGAGGGTGGAATAAAATAATCTAGACAACTCAAAAGTAGCATGTTCCAAGATTATGAATCTGAAGTACACTAAGTGATAAACTTAACAAACAAACCAAACATGGAATCTATAATCCTTTCTAAAGTTTAATGTCAAGATCCCATAGTCAATTTATCACTAAACCCAACCCCGAAATGGCATGATTGGAGTCATGTTCAATTAATAATGGGGTGCCATTTTTTTTCATGCAAAGTTGTCACAATACCCCATTGCAAATCACATAATAAACACCCTAAAAAGAAACAACAAAGAGGATTTTTTTCTTTGCATTACTTATGACTTGCTACAGACTCGACCTTGGATCCTTTGCCTACTGAAACACTAAGGTGAAACTGCCAAAGAAGAAAATTCTAGAAAATATGTGCTTGGCTAATATAAGGAAAAGGTCCACTACGACACCGTGAGCGTAAATGATAGAGATAATTAAAGGATCAGAAAGCAACATAGTGAGAGAGGAAATAAAAGAAAAATATCGGATATATGATGCAAAAGACAAGGAGCGGCAGAGAAGGAAGGGGGGCTGAGCAAGCACATATGTTCATCTCACAACCGATCACATAGAAGGTGGGCCACTAACTCTGTGAATGCGCCCCCATTGGCCAAGCAGGAATTTTCATCCCACAACCAATCACACACACCTAGGGTCTGTCACAACACCATCCCATAGAGGACGAAAAGGGGTAAGCGAAACCATTGGCATAAGAATGTGTTGGATGTCTATGCTGCAGTGGAAGCGACCTCAGAAACAATGTGAGATAAATAAAAATTTTAATTTAATCAGCGTCAAATTCCAATTAGCGTCAAAATGTTTTGAGAAACGACCCTTGTTTGAACTTTGCAGCACTTCCTTGAAATTTATTCTTCGGTTAAAAAGTTTTGGTAGTTCACCATCATTACAGCTACTATGTAAATTCGTTCTTAACATTAGATTACCCTCTTTTCAGTTCTACGGTCCCAAAATTTTAATGTGTAAAAAAATACAAGATCTGATAAATAAATGCATACTCGGTCTTCGGGATGGAAGCAGGGATGAATAATCTCGTTCATGTCTAGATAATTAAGATTATCGAACTCCATATTATTAGGGTTAGGTTTGCTGGTATCGACTGGAATGGTAACGCCATTGATCTCGACGGGATCTTCCTCTGTAACTTCCATTACTATTAGAGGATATTTATCAGCCAACCATTTGTAAAATGCAGGAACACCCATATTTCCCCAAGTAAAGAATCCTAGCAGATGCTCTCCAAGAGAAAAGTCTGAAACACAAGTTTCTTATAGGATGCCTAAAAGCTTGCTTGTACAACAATGCATTGTCTGGGACGACGGCAACTACAATTTGTTCTTCACTCAAAAAAGAATTCCTACGAAGACATAACAAAACAAGCAAAACAATCAAAGCCCCGCCTCCGCCCGAGGGCTTCGCTGTAGAGTAAAATATACTTCACATGTATAGATATCTGGTATCGATAGCCTCTCTATCAAAGTCAACGAGAGTGGAAATATCTCATTGACAGCATAATAACCCAAAAGAAAATGAGTTCGTCGCTATTTAGGGTTAATCCTTATGGTTAGTTATTTGTTCCTCGGGGTTTTGGTATGTTCTTCTGTCCAAATGATGAGGAAATCACTTGTTGGGTTCATTTCTCCATTCCACTTCAATGGACTCAATGAAATTTGATTTCAAGAACTATGATCACTTTCTCATATATTTATTTACTCATTTAAGTTTTTATGTTGGGTTAGAGAGGTCATGCTTGATTTTGAGTTTACTTATTTTTTTATAATAAAAAAATGAAATAGGTCACAAATAGCACTTTGAAAATATTTTTATCATCATATAAAAACAAAAAAAACATTGTTGGATAATGGGGAAAGATCAAATAGTTAATGATTCTAAGAATATGTGGTGTCAATAAACATTTTTACAATACTTAAGCATAAGTTAATATAGCACGGAAAAATACATCAAAACACATTTAGGAGGCATATGCTATCACATAAGAAAATCATAACCATTTTCCACAAAATTCTTACTTGTTAGATCGATCCATAGGGTCATTCTTTTATAGTGCCAAGATGCAACAAACTCTCTTCAAGTGACAAAGACTACCTGGGTCATAACACATAATGGCCTCCATGATTTTCGTCTTGTTTTGTGCCATAAACAATTTTTATGTTCTAATAGCTCAACCAATCAAATGGTTAGTTGATTTTGTTCTAGAGCATGGTGTTCCAACACCCCCCCCCCACCAATCAACATAATGCTATGGAGATTCAAGTGGTGAAATTACTTCTACAAACCCCGCCATAATTGCAACTTCCTAAAGCCAAAGCATATCTCAAAGTTTCACAAACTTAGCTTCTAATAAAGGCTTCATAAATATATCAATATGATCATCGATTATGCAATAAATAAGATCCACAAGTATTATACTAGTTGACATATGCAATGAACATGAAGCTCCACATGCTTCATCTTGCTATGTGTGATGGGATTGTTGGAAACTTTTATTGCACTCTAGTTATCACAAATGATAACAATCGCAAACTCACCCAATAGTTGCCAAATCCACATATCGCCTCTATGCTTGCATTAACTACACCACGATATTCAGCTTGTGTGGTTGAAAGAGAGGCCATATTCTACTTCTTACACAACCAAACCATGGGTCCATAACTAAGAAAAATCACATAGCCAAATGTAGATTGTTTGTCGTTGTCATCCCCTGCCCAATTTCAGTCAGTATAATTGACCAATAAGTATGGTGTATAACTTCAATATTCTATATCAAGTCAATAAGTGCCCTTGATATAACGGACAATTATCTTTGCAACATTCCAGTGGCTTTCTAACTAATCCTGCATAAATCGAGAAACCACACTAACAACAAATGAAATATCAATTTAACTATAAGTTAAATAAATCAGGGCACCAACCAACTATCTATAGAGAGTCACCTCAACTTTCAGTGAATCACATTCTTTGGTCAAATTCACCCCCCACTTAAATGTGTAGCACAAGCTTTGTAGTCTTCCATTTTGAATCTTTGTAAAAGACCATTACATAATTAAGTTGAGAAACAAATATATCGTCATCCATTTGTAGAACTTGGATACCAAAAATAAATGTAAGAGACTAAGGTTAGCCATTTCAAAGGTATCATCCAATTGTTACTTCAAACCTAGTATAAAATTTTCGTTGCTCCCAGTAATAACTAGTCCTTTCAAAGGTATCAGCCAATTGGGTTTTATATGGGATGCTTTTTTGGACGCTAATTCAGACATTAATTGGGATGCTACTTGGGATGATAATTGTGATGCTAATTGGGACGCTAATTGGGATGTTAATTAGGATGTTAATTGGGATGATAATTGCGATGCTAATTGGGACGCTAATTGGGACGTTAATTGGGATGCTAATTAGCGTCCAAAATAATGCCAACTTTTAAAAAAGGACGCAAATTGGGATGCTAATTGGGATGCTAATTGGGACGCTAATTGGGACGCTAATTAGCGTCCAAAATAGCATCATAGTTTAAAAAGGGACGCAAATAACGCGATTAAAAGTGCCATCCCATGGAAAAGCATCCACTTTTTCCAAAAAATGATGAAAAATACACCGTGTGATAGTAGACGCTAAAAAGGAAGCTAAAAGAGATGCTAATCACAGGTTTTTGTTGTAGTGTAAAGAGGAAACAATCATCATAAAGATGAGTGAAGAAAGTAGCAGAGGATGAATAAAGAAAGTAGGTGATAAATAGGGGCATATGTAATATATATTTTTGTTTTTATTTGAGTTTTAATATTGATTATTAAGATGTGGAAGACAATGATGATGATGATGTCAATGGTGATGATGACAATAATGATATTGTGTTCAAAAACTCATGGGAGTCTTGTTGTATGGGCCATTTCTATTAGGCATCAAAGAAATCCAATCCAAAGTGAACAATGACAGAGAGGCCACACAATGAAATAACAAGGATAGAAAGGAATGAGAAACCTTCCACCTTTTAAATGACGTTGTGCAATGCCCCAAGAACCTACCATAGGTTAACCAATGACCTTAAAATACAATAGTTCCTTTCCACCTACAGCCTTGTGAAGTAAATAAAAGGTGAGCGCCTTCCAACTCAAACTTTTTTCCATCCATCCTTGCAATATTCTGGGAACCAATAATTATTCACTATGGAAAGTGGGTGGATAGAATTGGGCTTAGGATACAATGAGAAACCATCCTCATTTTAAATGATGTAGTACAATGCCCTAGGAACTTACCATAGGCTACATAGTGACGTCCACAAGGTAATGTATCCTTGTTGCCTATGGAGTTTCCAAGAAAAAGGTGATCCTTTCCTCCTATGAGCTTGTGATCTAGAGGTAATTTTTTCCCTAACCCGAGTGCCTCAACCATAGAGCTCTAATGGGGCAAGGTGTTGAATGATGAATACACACCCTTACTAATGCCACAGTGGCTCGTGCACACTTAACTCCAATGTTTTGTTGTGATGCATTTTTTAACCCATGTGACATACCTAACCCACATACATAAATGACATACTTAACCCACACACATAAATGCTCCATCGCATCCACATGCATAAATGTCATACTTAACCCACACACATAAATGATAAAAACAAAGTAGATAGGTGAGATTGCAGCTAATAAAAAAAAACTACAAATGCATTGACAAAATATACAAAATAATGCAAACATATATGGAATCAATAGCCACTTTGAGTAAATAAAAATAAAAAACAACTTTAAGCTTATCTGGAAATAATTTTCTACCTGGCATCCAACGCCTTGCCATGCTCCTCATCGGTGTGGCCTCCCTCCAACGCCTTGTTATGCTCCTTATCAATGTGGATAAAATCATTTCATCAAACCCTGAAAAATATGGAGGTGAAATCATTCCAATGAGTGCTTGATTCAAAAAAAGCAAAGGTGAAGTCTAGGGCTGGACAAAAATGATGGTGAGTTCTAGAGTTTGATGAGATTCCAAAAAAGAAAAGGTGAAATCTAGGGTTGAATGAAAACAAAGGTGAGTTCTAGAGTTCGATGAGAATAGGAGAAAAAAGGAGCTCAAATTTTAGGCTTGAAGGAGGAGGGAAGTTTTAATTTTCATTTTCTTGATATGATGTGATTATAGTCATTCTTATGCTTGTACATGATATATTTGTTCGTACATAATATATGGTATTGGAATTTATTAATCAAAATGTATAACATTCGAATATTTCATAATCCTAAGTTGGACATCATAAAAATCTAATTTATTTATTTGAGTTATTACTTATATTTTCTTTATGAAGATGTAATTTTTTATATTTTTATTTATTAATCAAATTTTCAAATAAGTTTAAGTGAGGTTTAAGTAACCAACACATTGAGGCCACAACTCAAATTGTACGTAAATGAACTTAAAAAGATAAGATTCCCTACCATGCCAGTTTGTTATGTTCTTGTTTGACATTACATCTCTTTAATCTCTTGTTTTATAATTTAATTTTTTCACTTCCATGAAATTTTCATGGAAAAGTACACATAAAATGGGTTCAAAATTAGAACATCTTCAAGGATACTCATGTGGACTTTTCAACTCAATCAAATTTAAAGATAACAAATAAATTGGATTTTTTTCGTATGTCTTAATGTTGGGTTAGTGAAAGTGAAGTGTTGATATTGATTTCACGAAGGTTCAAGCTTTTCATCATTGACACTTTTGTGTTTGCAATGGTCTTGTGAATGTAACAAGTAATCAATGAGGAAGGAACATATTTATTGCCAATGCCTTGATTTGCAATTTCTATAGTCTTTGGCTCATGTTGAAACAAAATCCAATTATAGATAGAGTTTAATTGGGGATCCCTCATGCTAGACACAATGCTCGTCCACCAAATTGAAAAAAAGTTTCTTCATCTTATAATCTGTTTTAAGAGGATGAAAAATATAAGATTTTAATCAAAGCACCCTAGTTTATGGAGGGTGCAGATCTCTTTAGAAGTGATGGCACCCTAAATTTAATCCACATATGAAAGTATTGGTGGAGGCCTTGATATGGGTTTACTTGCCTAGTTTACTTTTATAATATTGTGATATCGAGACTCTTAGATCCATTGGTAATTCTTTGGGTAGCTTCATTACCATCACTGCAAAAAATAACAATAATATTTCTAAAACACGTGCTTAGATATATTTTTGCATTGATTCATGACCATACATTCTTTCCAAATTGCGTCGAAGAGCATAGACAAAAGTTGGGCACGATATTTTGGACTATGCAAACATTATTTTTCCATGAAAAATTTGTTTTTGAACACATCCATGTGGTGGCCTTGTTTCCAATGGAAAAATATTCACATCCTACTAAAGGGAAATACAATAAGCCTTCCCAATGGCAATATTCAAAGATGAAACACCATTGGGTGGAACCCAAGATGACTTCAACGTTACCTACATCAAAAACCTTAGTTGCTAATATTATTTCATATTGTCATAAACACGTTGGAGACACTAATATGGTCATCATTATGAAGCCAAATTCTCTTGTACTGGTTTCAATGTCGTAAGACTCTCATTGGAAAGGGAAGAGGTGACATAAATCAAATTATTTAGATTGGGAAAGGTATCCAACCATAGTATCATCCATTTCAACACCGTAGGTAATGGTGTTAAATACCCCATCAATACCCAAATAAGGGGTTGGTTGGATTGAATGCAAGAGAGAAAAAAGGAATTTGGTTTGAAATACGTAGTCAGATTTAGTTTTTTTTCCAAGGAAAAAATATCACAATTCATCATAAAAAAAAATAACATTCTTTATAGTCATATAGACCTCATCTATATCTTCACCTATTGATAGTTTGTGAGTATAAACACTCAAGAGAAACTCTATTGTACAGGACTTACATTTTTCAATAGTCATTTTATTTCTGCTTACAACACCCATAAAAAGCACTACAAAATATGTTATTCATGGATAAAAATAGAAATGAATAAGCCCCATGGATCACACATGGATCATAGATAATGTTAGCAATTGGGGCTGCATAGTTTAGACAGAGATGGAACCTGGATCATTCTCCATGATGGTGTCATTTTGGCATTCCCATTTTTTCCATTCACCATCACCCATTAAGATACCAACCTTTGATAAATTATTTGCAATTTCATTCATCTCTCTGAAAACATGTTGGAAGGATATTTCCCAAAATTTAAAGACATTAATTATGATAAACTCTTTAGAAATAGTCCTACGATATATATTCCTAGGTGGTATGCGATATTTCATCCAGTTAATGATCAATAAAGAGTCACCAAAAACTTGAAGTCTCGTGATGAACTTAGGACCTAGAGGTTAATCCCAAACCATGGTTTAGTAGTAAAAAAATATTCATGGTGTTATACATCCCAAAATGGCCATCATATCCCACTCACAATCCAAAATATTCCCTCTGTAAGGCCTATGTGATGGACTTGAGCCCTGTGCAGACTTAAGGGTCATTTATGGGTGATTATGGGTAAATGAAGGGTAATTAAGGGTTGATTAGTGATCATTGAAGGATAATTTGTGGTCAATTACGGGTAATTAAGGGTAATTTAGGAGTAATTATTAGGTAATGAGTTATGGTAAAGTACTATCACATGAATCATGATCATTGACATAGACATTGATATATCTTACGTTATGTCAGATGTGTTCTGAACACAATTCCTAGCTCTAAACCTAGTGCAATTCCTAACACGGTTCCTTTCGAAATTTCTAGCATTATTCCAGGCGCTATACCTAGCGCTATGTTGGATGTTTTCTAGGCACAATTCCTGGCTCTATACTTGGCGCTATGTTGAATGTTTTTCCTGTCGAAATTCATGGCGCAATTCTTGTCACTAACCCTAGATTAATATATGGTGCTATGCTATTCAAGACGTTTTTTGGGGGCTATTCTTGGCGTTATATGGGATGCTTTTGCGGACGCTAATTGGGACTTTATTTGGGATGCTAATTGGGATGTTAATTGGGACGTTAATTGGGATGCTAATTATCATCCAAAATAGAGCCAACTTTTAAAAAGTGACGATAATTGGGATGTTAATTGGGATGCTAAATGGGACACTAATTGGCCCTGCTTATTGGGAATTTAATTGAGATGCTAATTAGCATCCAAAATAGTGCCAACTTTTAAAAAGGGACGCTGATTGGGATGCTAATTGGGATTCTAATGGGGATGCTAATTGGGACGCTAATTGGGATGTTAATTTGGATGGTAATAAGTGTCCAAAATAGCGCCAACTTTTAAAAAGGGACGCTAATTGGGATGGTAATTGGGATGGTAATTGGGATGCTGATTGGGACGCTAATTGGGATGCTAATAAGGACGCTAATAAGGATGCTAATTGGGACGCTAATTGGGATGCTAATTAGCGTCCAAAATAGTGCCAACTTTTAAAAAGGGATGCAAATAACACCATTAAAAGTGCCATCCTATGGAAAAGCGTCCACTTTGTCCAAAAAATGATGAAAAATACACTAAAAGTGATAGTGGACGCTAAAAAGGAAGCTAAAAGAGAGGCTAATAACAGGTTTTTGTTGTAGTGATTTTTGCAATTATAATTTTACTAGCATCATGGGACATGACACAAGTGCACTTGTTCTTCTTTTCCAACATTGCCAAGATGAACCTTTGCTCCTGTGAGTTGTTCTCCTTTTAGCTTGTTTACAATCAGATGGTTACCTATTGTTTTATCTACAGGGTACAAGTTAATTGCTTCAATATGAAAATATTGTTGAAAAACTCCAATACTAAGTATGCAAATGTTGTAATTCGAAATTACCCATTTTAGTAATTTCAGTGTTAAATGACCTATCAAAACTAGTGAAGAAAATTACAAAAGCACCATATCAGAAGCACCCTTTGTAATACCTCGGTTTTGACCCCGTTTACATTTAAATAAAATGATGTAAATAATCATGGTGTGGAGCTAGGAACAAGACCCACCATCGATTTAGTATTTATGTTTCAGCAATTAAGGTGTGGCCGATGGTATTTTTTATTTATTTTATGCTAGCTAAACATTATGTTAAAATTGCAATTTTAATTAAAACCCACAATCGGCTATGTCAACGCAACTAAATGAGATGGGGGCATGATTTTTCCTAAGGATGAGGGAGTGGGGGATTGGAAGAGTGGGGAAATTTGAATTGGGTAGAGCACCAATTCTGGAAAAACATTTTTTGAGTTTCTTAGGGAAGGAAACACCAAAAATGGCCACCTTTCCCTCATGCGGCAGCGTTTCACCTTCCCTTATGAATTGGAATGAACAAAAAAAATTTGGAAAACCAATTGGGGCATTCACACAAGGGTCGACAAGAAAAAATGATTCTGAGTATGGACCATCACGATTTTTCTCCTGTCTGGTGATCTGAATCCTTCATGATTTTGCTTTTCTTATGCGGATTCTTCTCTCTCATGTTTTCCCCTGGTTGCTAGTTGTTTTCCTAAATATGATTGCCTTGAATCTGATTTTGTGCCTTTGATTTGAAAGACCGACAATGTTTTTCGTTTTGGTAATTTGCAGCAGTCGGTCTGGCTCTAGCAATGTTCAGAAATTCGTAAATTTTTGTGTGTGTATGTAATCCCTAGTGTCTTCTACGTTTTTATAAATCCTAGGACTAAGATCATTGTGTGTGCATGCACGTTTGGCATTTGAATTGTTGAAGGAATGGAAATAGAGTCTAGACTTGCTTGATAAACCTAGTGCATGAAAGAACCTCACAGAACAATCTAGAAGGTTGGTTTTCTTCTTTGCATACCCTGAATAGCACTGGAAGGGAAGGCATGGCCTGAGGGACTATGTAGCAGAGAAGGGAATGATTCCTTGTGTTGGGCGTGTAATTGTTTAGAAATCGGGCTAGATTCAGTGTGGGTGTTCATAGCTCTAGGGTTGAGCTTACTAGCTTCGCAGTCAGTCTTTCCACCTCCTTGGTAGCTTGATAAACCCAACTGGAAGGATGGCTTGGCTGGTATCCTGATAAACCCATCTGTTGGTTTTGTTGTGTCTCATGTGAGTTTGATTAATTGTAAACCACTGCCTGTGTAAGTTTGATAAACCCAACTTTGTTGGCTTGACTGAATTTTATTGTATCCTTGTCTATGGGGAAAGTCTGCTAGTGTTCCTTATTCCTTGGGGAAAATCATTCCTAGCTCGGGGGTGGCAGTGCTGCTAAGAGATTAAAGAGCACATTAGCCTATGGTTGGGTGGAACGTTGCAGCGGCATAGTTGGTTATAGGACAA
>LPNX010577349.1:58848-111553 GCA_001517045.1 Pseudotsuga menziesii | reverse complement strand
TACATTCATGGGGGCTTAGATTGCTCGGGTTGATAGAGGTTAGTCGTGTCCTCTCCGTCGAGTAAGGGTTGGGGATGTGACACCCTTATTTTCATATCTATATCCAATGCACAGTCAATAGAGAGAAAAATGTATTTCCCATGGCAACATCTAAACATGCGTGATGAACAGTCAATAGAGAGTAGAATGCAAAGATAAATCCATAGAAAGTAGAACATAATGAACACAAAGTAGAACTCTTACTTCATTACTTTGAAAGCTTTGAGCATATATGAATTTTATTTTTGAAATATTTCATAATATATGAAATATAATATATGAATTTTATTTTTTCAAATGAAATCTAGTTACCTGGTCCTAAGACATGTTTCACCATTTGAATACATGGGATAGCTTATTCAAATCCCATAAGTAGTGGACCCTTAGGGCGCTATCTAAAACTTGATCACTTTTCCAGGAGGTGGAGGTAGTCCTATGTAGCAAGCCCTATGGCTCAACAATGTTCACATGTTGGTATTCCTTGTCAAAAATGTCATAAGACGTCTTCATTTCAAGAAAATCCCCAATGACTAAAATCGTTCACAAGCCGATAAGATTTATTGAGTTTGGGAGAATAAAAAGAGAAATTAGTAAATAAAACATCGTTCTATAGTGTGTTCAGGTCTCAAATGACATATATTTTGTATGGCGGGTCTTGCTAGCTTGCTTTAACTCTTAGATATGCATTCCCTATACCTGTCGCCTTAGATATTTTCTCTTTATGGGTGGGCTCAACTGCACCTGACTTACTTCTACTTTATTACGTTTAGATCTAGGTGGTTAATTATGTCATTGGAACCTCGTACCAAAAGTGCAGGAGCTAGTATCATTGAACTAAAAATGGGAAAAACAAGTAGGGACTGGAAAAAATTCAGCAACAGGAGATCAAACAAACACTGGTCACATCCACCCAAGCAATCATATCCAACTAGGGTAGAGAGCCACGAAGGATCGATACAAACCCAGGTTGATCAATCCAGGCAGGGAAGATCCTCTAACCATAGAGTGCACTATGGGTAGATAAAGATTAGCAACCAACCGTGGGCCTCACTTAGACGTGAGGACACCCTACACTCTTCTACATTGGTCCATGTTCAAGGATAGCTTGGGAAATATGTCATTGACTATATAATTACTACCACAAACAGGTGGGAAAATGGACATTCATTTTTATTACATAAAAAAGTAAGCAATCTGCATAATTGAATGGAAAGAGTATCTCCCAGACATATCCCATAGGAAAAACCATCCAACCTGTAGTATATGTAGATCCTATGGTGGGCATTATCTCCACAAGTGACCACGGTAAAGACACTACTAGTCGTTGGATATGCAACCAACCCAAGATGGACAATCTACTCTACTGCCAAATATTACTGTCAGATACAAACTAAATTTTGTATAGCCATGTTCAGGTAAAATCTTAGCTCTAACAGAGTAAAAAAAGAAGAAGCTTGTAATCAAATCAAATCTCAGTCATTGTCTACTTATAAGTTGTCAAAGATAGAAATCTCTTCTCCAGATGTTGAATGTAATTTTTAGTTGAGAGGACCTAGATTTAAGTGCAAAACCTAGACTCTTCTTCATTTTTCCATGTTCTAGGATGGCTCAGGGAATATACATAGATATCATTGAGTATTAAATCATTACTTGCATGAACAAGTAATAAAATGTACTATCATTTTGTTACTTCAAAGTGGCAAGGATTTTTAACAATTGAATGTAAAGTGTATCTCCCAGACAAATGCCATAGGAGGACATCATCCAACCTACAATGTATGCATAGCATATAGTGGATGTTATCTCCACCAAGGTAAACTCGGCCCATGAGTGCATACATTAGGAAATATCATCCCATGAGTGCATTGTGGTGGTGATTTTGAAGTTTTCCACATTAGAGGTTAGTTTTGGTGCCTAAGACATGGTTTGGTGCCAAGATATAGGTTTTTTAGCGATAGAATTGTCCTCAAGGCTCAAGGGCAATGTACGGGGCATCAAGCCACCATATTTTTGCATGTGGTATGGTAGGTGTGGTTCTCATTGCCCATTCAATGGTCCAATGAAAAAATACATAGCCTTACACCAATATTTTACTCTATGTCTCATGGGAAATCTGTAGGAATATGGTGGCCATATCAAACATTGTAAAACTAAGGATGGTTGTTATGAACGAAGATTTAAATTAAGGGTCTAAGAATTTACCAATTCCAATAATATGCCATTAGGGTCTATCAAATGTTGTTGGTGACACTCAAATGTCATTAGAGAAAATTAAGTGATATTAAGGTAATTTACCCCTCATTAGGATTAATCAAGATCCAAAAGTTCCATGATTACGATCATTTAGGTGCCAATATGATAAATCAATATCCAAAAATACTATCACATGAATCATAATCATTGACATTGATATATCGAACGTTATGTCATATGTTTTTTGAACACAATTCCTAACTCTAAACTTAGTGCAATTCCTAGTGCGGTCCCTTTTGAAATTTCTGGCATTATTCCAGGTGTTATACCTCCCTCTATACCCGATGCTATGTTGGATGTTTTCTAGGTGCAATTCTTGGCTATATACTTGGTGCTATGTTTGATCCGTAGGACCTCAAATTTAGTGCATTAAAAGTTTGTTGTAAAAGAATGCGTGCAACAGGTTAATTAATGGGACAGCATTAACAGAAATTAAATGCTCAGAACAGGAATGAAAACCACAACACTGATAGATAGATACAAGGAAGAAAACATAGAAACAGAGTCACACAGAAGTTGATAACGGAGTTCACCCCCTCCACTAAGCTACGTCTCCGGGTCCCTCTCCAATAGGAACCGATCCAATTAATCTCTTAAAATGGTACAAAATGGTTCTGGAAACAATTTCAGCAACTGTAAAATAGAATGCTGGACAGAAAGTATTTAAGACTCCTCTCTAAAATCTACAAAATTGGACTTCAACAGACACAAGAAGCCAAATTATAACTGAGGATAGTCTACTTCAAAAAGGAACATCACAGGGACAGTTTTCACAACAAAATGCTGTCTCCAAGCTTCTCATCACAGAGAAATGCTGCACTGTCGTTCTCCAAAAACTCCTCTAATCATTCCACTGCGTACCCGAACTCCTTTCCCACTGAACGGATTCCTCCTTTAATACTCATCTTGGCCGTTACAAATGAGCCAAAACGTCCAAGAAAACGCGATTGTTCACATCCCATGCAATGCAGCCACAAGACTGTTCACCTTCTTCTCTCAAATGCCAACAGGCTGTTCATCTCCTGGCATTACAATCACACGCCATCAAGATTCTGCAAATCCGGTTCCAAAATGCGCCCCACACGAACCACTGCAATGTTCGGAAGGTTTTGTTATATGCTCGTCCGCCGTTGCAGAAGGAAGATAAGCAACTGGATCCGATGGTCTCAATCGGCTGTCGGCTAGCTTTCAATTCGGAGGCTTTAGTGCTTTAGCTTCTGCCGTTGTGGCTGCTGAATCGCTCCGTCATCCGATCAAGATTGCGTCCGTCATTGCGGAAGGGAGAAGGCTTTCAAGCCCTGACGTTGTGGAAGGAAGAAGGCTTTCGACCTCCGATCAAGCTTGCGCCCACCGTTGCGGCTACCGAAAGACTTTTCAGTTTCGATCCCTTTAAGCTTCCGCTGTTGTGGCTGCCAGAAGGCTTTCGAGTTCCGACGTTGCGGAAGGGAAAAGCTTTCGACGTCCGATATGTGGAAAGAGAACTCTTCCGATCTCCGATCTGCGTGGCTTCTTTGAACCATGTACCATATTGGATCTTCAAAGAGGGATAATCTGCCGGATCAATCCTCCCCATTGGAGAGCTTTTGGACCACCAAAATCCTGAATTATTCTGCAAGTAAGTGAGGGTAAAGTTCCCTCACTTTACCAATCTCCATCCATCTCGCTTTGCTAGGATGTATTCCTTTCAGCCCCACTCGAAGGTACTCAGCATTCCCCCTTCGTGAGGTCCTTACATTTCTGTCAAGAATAACATCATCCTGCAACTCTCTCATATATTCAGGTGCCAAATCATCAACTGAAGGAATCTGTATGTTAATTTCCTCATCCATGATCATAGGAGGCTCATACAATTTAAGATTCTCAATATTGATAACTGAATAAATTTGCATTTAAGCGAAAAGCATTAGTACCGATCTTTTCCAAGATCTCAAAAGGACCATATCTAATAGGCTTAAGCTTTTTACCTTCACCTTTCATTCTTTCTTTGGTGATGTGTAACCAAACTCGGTCACCAACCTGAAACTGATGAGCAATTCGATGCTTGTCATGCCTGGATTTGTACTTTGCTTGGCTCTTCTCCAACTGTTCTTGAACTGTCTACTGCATTGCTTGGATTCTATGAATGAACTTTAAAGCTTTATCTGCATCATGATGTCCATCCACTGCATCTTTGCCAAAAGAGAAGTTAATCGGTGTTTTTGGTAGATAACCAAAACAAGTTTCAAAAGGAGATATTTTCGTGGAAGAATGAACTACATGATTGTAAGCATGCTATATATACTGCAACTGCTCATCCCAAAGTTTAGGATGCTTACTACCATATCCCCTGAGCAGCTAAACCACTGTTCTGTTCACTACCTCTGTTTGCCCATCGGTCTGTGGATGAAAAGCTGTACTTTTCTTTAGTTTAGTGTCCATAAGCTCCCATAAAGTTGACCATAATTTTCCCAAGAGCCAATAATCCCGATCATATACAATAGACATGGGTAGCCCAAAATGTACCCAAACATTCTGAAAGAATAAATGAGCTGTTTGTTCAGCAGTGATCTGCTTGTTACATGGCATTAAGACACACATTTTTCTGAACCTATCCACAACAACATATAGGTAATCATGCCCTTTTCTAGACATAGGTAGTCCTCCTACAAAGTCCATAGAAATGCTTTCCCAAGGACGAGAAGAAACTGGAAGAGGAGTGCACAAACCCAATTTCCTATTGCTAGGCTTACATGTTGCACACATAACACAACCCCTTATATATTTAGCTACAGTTTCTTGCATTTGAGGCCAATAACAATGATTTTGCAATACAGACAACGTTTTACTTACACCAAAATGTCCTGCAATCAATGAACTATGTGCCTCTCGGATCACATGCACTCTTTCTTTCTCTGGAATACAGAGTTTACCGAGATGATACAAGAGCTGTTCATGCACAAAATAGTTCTCTTCCTGTTTACCATGTATTAGTGATGCATATACTTTCTTAGAATATTTATCTTCTGCGTACTGTTCAATATAAATTTCATGTGTTAATGAACTGTTCTGAAGAATGATTGAAGCATTTGTAGGTGGCCTTGATAACATGTCTGCTACTTTATTATGAATTCCCTTTTTGTACTTAATTACGAGATGAAACTGTTGCAAGAACCCCATCCATCTTAAATGCTTACTTTGTTGTACTTTAGTTTGAGATTGCAAATACTGGAGTGGCTGATGATCAGTATGTATGACTGTCTCTTTTCCCATGATATAATGTTTCCACTTCTTCACACTCTGTACTAAAGCATACAATTCTTTGTCATAGGTCGGATATTTACTTACCGCAGTAGAGAACATTTCTGAATGGTAACAGATTGGCTTCCTTCCTTGCATCAAAACTGCTCCCATGGAAAACCCACTAGCATCGGTTTCGATCTCACATGGCTGCTGCAAATCTGGCAATGTCAAAACTGGTGCGGTGCTAGTTTTTTCCTTCAAAGTGTTGAAGGCTCTCTGGTGCTTGCCTCCCCACTGGAAAATTCCTTTAACACTTGTCAATGTATGTAACGGAGCAGCAATGGAAGAAAACCCAGAAATGAATTTCCTCCAATACTAAACCGCACCCAGAAAACTTCTGATTTCAGTAACGGTGTTAGGCCGTGGCCAGTTTACAATGACAATAACCTTGGCTAGGTCCACACGCAGGTGGCCTCCACCAATAATATGGCCTAGATATACTAAAGAAGTTTTATCAAATTCACATTTAGACATTTTTACATAAAGCTTTTCCTTTCTTAGTACATCTAAAATTTTCTTCACATGTACAACATGCTCTTCCCAGGTGTTGCTAAACACAAGGATATCATCTAGATATACAATTACAAAATCATCAATGAATGAACGGAAGACATCATTCATGACTCGCATGAAAGTAGCAGGAGTGTGACATAGCCCGAAAGGCATTACAAGCCATTCATACAAACCCTGTTTCGTTTTAAAAGCTGCTTTCCAAGCATCATGCTCAGCAACACGGATTTGATGATACCCACTACGCAGATCCAATTTTGTAAAATAAGTTGCATGTTTCAACTGATCAAGCAAATCATCAATACGAGGAAGAGGATACCTGTTTTTAATAGTGATTTTGTTAAGGGTCCTATAGTCGATACACATCCTCCACGACCCATCTTTCTTTGGAACCAAGACTATAGGACAGCCGCAAGGAGAAGTGTTGGGCTGGATGACCCCCTTCTCAGTCAGCTCCTGAACCTGCTTCTTGATTTCCTTGTTTTGCATTATAGACATCCGGTACATGGCTATGTTCGGGAGTGGCACATCCTGCTACAAATGTATCTCATGCTGAATCTCTCTCTTCGGCGGTGACCCCTTCGGATCTTGAAACAAATCATCATATTCAGAAATGATGTCAATCAGTTCAGATTTATGCCTAGGGTCACATTCTTCAAAAGATTTAGAGACTTCATAATTTTTCCTCTTAACCATCATCAACACAAAATTCTTACTAGCATTTACCAACCTCTTCATTTGTCCTGCAGAGACTATTGCTAGATTGGTTTTCATCTTATGTGCTCGTACAATATATTCCATACCTTCTTTAAAAAGATGATACTTATTCTGCTCTCTATAAAAGACTGCTTTCCGGTCATACAAATATGGACTCCCAAGTACAATTCCACAAATGTCGAGTGGTACTACATCTAGTTCTACCTCATCCCTAAAATTTTCAGTAATTGCAAATTTTAATACACATTTCCTTGTAACTTGCAATTGTGTATCATTAGTAACCCAACCTAGAGGATAGGGCTTTTCATGAGGCACAGTAACTAAATGCAATTTCTTAACCACTTCTTCTGATATCAGATTTACTTGTGAACCACTATCAAACAATGTATCAATCTTTGTGTGATTTGTAATGACACGAACATGAAACAGTGCACTTCTATCTTTCTCATTTTGCTTAGAAGTAGATGGCAGACTTGTACTGGCACTAGAACTTGATTGTGCATCAATGGGAAGTGAGATACTTTTATCCTTACCTTGGATTCCGACAGCTGTAACCTTTGTTTCATCACCTGAGTCGGATCCCAAGTCTTGAATAACTGCTGCAATAGCTTTGGATTTTCCTTTATCTTTGTTTCCTCTGTATTTCTTTGGCCTTAACTCCGGATGAAGTTTCCAACACTTAGAGACATCATGTCCCTTCTGACAATGCGAATATGTAGGCTTCTCACCCTCTTTCTTAACAGTAGCCATTTTCTTTTTCCCCTTATCTTTACCTTTCGATTTGCTGTCAAATTTAAATGACTTCTTCACAAAAGTATCATTAGTATGCTTACCCTTGGCTTCTAAATGGGTAGCTTGAACACATACATCATCCAAATTACTAGGATTAAACATCAACAAAGTATGCTTCAAATAAGAATGCATGCCACCAATGTACTTAAGAAGAGTTTCCTGTGTATCTAATGAAACATTCAATGCAATAGCCCTCTTTCGGAATTCATGAGTATAGTCTTGAATGCTTTGTCCTTTAGGTTGTCTAAACATTTGCCAATTCATGGTTAATTGCTGCATGTGACCTAAAGGATAAAATTGCTTCCTCAATAATTCAATGAATTCATTCCAAACTGAAATAATTTTACCATTCTTTCGAAGATCTTGCTGAATATTGCTCTCCCACCAAGTAAGAGCCATTCCACTCATTCTCAAAGTGGCCAATTGGATCCTGGAAGGGTCATCATTAATACCCTACACCCTGTAATATACTTCAAGCTCTTGATCCAATTGTCTAATTTTTCAGCATCCACATCTCCATTATAAATAGGTAATTCGAATTTTACATCCAATTTGAAATAAGGCATATTAGGACTTGCATTATGAGAAGTATGAGAAGAAGAAAAAGTCTGTTTAGTATCAGGAGGATCACCATCACCTCCTACTCCTTTACCCTTTTCTTCAGGCTTTACTTCTGCATCTCTGGATGAAGATCCTTCTTCTTTCTTCTTCCTTTCTGCTCGCCCATTGAGTAGAATTTCCATCATGGATTTCATGCTCATAAAAGCCTCCAGAAACTCAGTTTCAGAAATGACAGGTTTTTCCCGTTCGGTATGTCCTTCTTCTTCCCCTCGTGGAGAAGACATGGTTCTTGAGAATGTTCTCCTGGAGCCAATCTCGGGATCTCCTTCAACTAATTCTCCTTCACCAACCTTTAACCTGGACCTGGTAAGCATTCACAAACTTGCACAACAATCAACCTGCTCTGATACCAAATATGATCCGTAGGACCTCAACTTTAGTGCATTAAAAGTTTGTTGTAAAAGAATGCGTGCAACAGGTTAATTAATGGGACAGCATTAACAGAAATTAAATGCTCAGAACAGGAATGAAAACCACAACACTGATAGACAGATACAAGGAAGAAAACAAAGAAACAGAGTCACACAGAAGTTGATAACGGAGTTCACCCCCTCCACTGGGCTACGCCTCCGGGTCCCTCTCCAATAGGAACCGATCCAATTAATCTCTTAAAATGGTACAAAATGGTTCTGGAAACAATTTCAGCAATTGTAAAACATAATGCTCGACAGAAAGTATTTAAGACTCCTCTCTGAAAGCTACAAAACTGGACTTCAACAGACACAAGAAGCCAAATTATAACTGAGGATAGTCAACTTCAAAAAGGAACATCACAGGGACAGTTTTCACAGCAAAATGCTCTCTCCAAGCTTCTCATCACAGAGAAATGTTGCACTGCCATTCCCCAAAAACTCCTCTAATCGTTCCACTGTGTCCCCGAACTCCTTTCCCACTGAACGGATTCCTCCTTTAATACTCATCTTGGCCGTTACAAGTGAGCCAAAACGTCCAAGAAAACGCGACTGTTCACATCCCATGCAATGCGGCCACAAGACTGTTCACCTTCTTCTCTCAAATGCCAACAGGCTATTCATATCCTGGCGTTACAATCATGCGGCATCAAGATTCTGCAAATCCGTTTCCAAAATGCGCCCTGCGTGAACCACTACAATGTTTGAGTCGGAAGGTTTTGTTATCTGCTTGTCCGCCGTTGCGGAAGGAAGATAAGCAACTGGCTCCGACGATCTCAATCGGCTATCGGCTAGCTTTCAAGTCGGAGGATTTAGTGCTTTAGCTTCCGCTGTTGCAGCTGCCGAATCACTCCGTCGTCCGATCAAGATTGTGTCCGTCGTTGCGGAAGCAAGAAGGCTTTCGCGCCCCAACATTGTGGAAGGAAGAAGGCTTTTGACCTCCGATCAAGCTTGTGCCCACCGTTGCAGCTGCCGAAAGACTTTCAAGTTTCGATCCCTTTAAGCTTCCGTCGTTGCAGCTGCCGGAAGGCTTTCGAGTTCCGACGTTGCGGAAGGGAAAAGCTTCCAACGTCCGATGTGTGGAAAGAGAACTCTTCCGATCTCCGATCTGCGCGGCTTCTTTGAACCATGTACCATATTGGATCTTGAAATAGGGATAATCCGCCGGATCAACGTTGGATGTTTTTCTTTCCAAAATTCATGGCACAATTCCTATCACTGACACTAGATCAATATACGGTGCTATGCTATTCAGGACATTTTTTTGGAGGCTATTATGGGCATTATATGGGATGCTTTTTTGAATGCTAATTGGGACATTGATTGGGATACTAATTGGGACGATAATTGTGATGCTAATTGGGACGCTAATTGGGACATTTGGATACTAATTGGTATGATAATTGTGATGCTAATTGGGATGCTAATTGGGAAATTAATTGAGATGCTAATTATCGTCCAAAATAGCGCCATCTTTTTAAAAAGGACACTAATTGGGATGCTCATTAGGATGCTAATTAGTGTCCAAAATAGTGCCAACTTTTAAAAATGGACACAAATAACGCCATTAAAAGCGCCATCCTGTGGAAAAGCGTCCACTTTGTCCAAAAAATGATAAAAAATACAATAAAAGTGATAGAGGACGCTAAAAGGGAAGCTAAAAGAGACACTAATCACAGGGTTTTGTTGTAATGATGTTTAACTAAATAATAAGGTTTCAATTTTGAATCAAGTTCTGAGTGACTGAAGTAACTGTATGTGCTTATTTTGATTTCATGATATAATCCCACATATATTATAGAGGCTATTGAATTGGTATCATCTATTTGAACAATGTTCTCGAATTTATTGAGATAACATATGATATGTTCACTACACTACACCAAAATCAACATTGAAATTATTGTTTAGAATCCATTGTACTAATGTGAATATCAAAATGAATTGTTCATAATGCATCGTATATTAACAAGTGAAATTAGCAGCAAAGCTGGTTATACCTACCTTAAGAAATGGTTTAATCTAATAATTTAAAAATGTTCTAATTTAATAGTTTTAATACTAATAGTTTTGCATCCCTAGGTTTAATGTTATAATTTATTAGTTATTTATAACTCACATTTAATCTCATAATTTAGAAATGTTTTGATCTAATAGTTATATATAGGTCAAAGTTAAAGTTAAAGTTTGACATGAAAATAATTGGATAATAAATAAGAAGTCATAATATTATGTCATTGTCATTTAGAAAAATCAAAATTGTATAGAGATTTTATAAAATTTGCATTTATTTACTAACAAAATTTTACCAAAATAAAATATAATTTTTTCTATTAACAATAAAAAGGCTAAATAACTTATTCAAATTTGGTAAATCTCTAGTATAATGTCAACTAATTATAATATTAATCATCATATTTGAATAAACCAATACATATTTTTTTAGAAATATAAAAAACAAGGGTGCATCCATGTAGGTGGGTTACAATTTTTGGCAACGCAATTTTGGAAAAAACACAAAAACGTACCTCGATCGAGCTTTTTCCAAACCCTCGATCGAGGTACAAGTGCTCGATTGAGGGTTAAAAAAATATCGATCGAGGGTTAAAAGAAGCTCGATCGAGCATCTTTAATCGTTTTTACTATAAATAGGCAACAAACCGTTGATATAATTCACTGTGTTTGTTGGATAGGAAAGGGTCATTTATATTCATTTGTAGATATGGGTCATGGAGTAATTGGAGTTATAGATATGATTGATCATCTATTAATCCAACATCTATAACACCAATTACTCCATGACTAATATCTACACATAAAACCTAGAGGAAGTGGCAGTAGTAATGCTTTTACTTGTTTCTTCTTCAAGGTATGTACTATTACCCACAAGTATTATTTTTCTAGTCGAAATTATGTTTTATTAAATTTTATTATCATATAATTCTATGTTTTATTTTAACTGAATTCGAAGACCTTGTTCCCATGAACAATAAGAGATTTGAAAAACATTGATTAAATGAATTTTTGGGTGTCCATATTCGTGTGCACACACGAATATGGGCACTCAAATATTTTTTCAGTTAAAGTTTTAAAAAGCTCGATCGAGCTTTTCATTTAATGAAGTCTTCCAAAAGATGCTTGGACACCTTGTATTTTCAATCCCCATTTGAATTCATGTCATTGAACATTTTCAATTCTTGTCGAAATGAGAATTAGTATCATGTTTAGTCACGTGTTATTGATGTAAATTCTAATGTCATTCAATAGTTTACTAGTAAGATTAATTGCAAATGTGTGGCACAATAAAATTTTTGAAGAGTAAACAATGGACATTCATATAACCCAAGGAAATGATGTCATATTTTTTTTTCATGCTCACATTTTCATCTCTAAAGGTACTAAAAATACTTTTCACCTTCGTATATAATTTTTAATTTTAAAAAACTCAAATTATGTGATATGAATTTGGATTTAACATCAATTTTTATCTTAATCATTCTGTTTTATTCTGCCGTGGGCTCTGGGCTTTAAATATCTGTCCCGAATATCTATATCGTAGGTATATCATAGCCCTAAAAATCCAGGTCGAGTGGACACAACTTGCCTAAGTTCAACTCATCAACTGAATTGAATGCATCACTGTTCTCCTTGGTTCAATGCAAAAAGAATACTATGGCAATGATACATGCAATTCAATTGATGAGCTAACTTAAGCGTGTTGTCTCCACTCAACCTGGATTCCTAGGACTACGGTATACCTATGATATAGATCCTCGGGATAGATAATTAAAGCCCAGAGCCTAGGATGGAATAGAACATGACGAATAAGATAAAAATTAGTGTTTTCAAAGTCATATCACATAATTGTAGTTTTTTAAAATTAAAATTATATACGAAGGAGCAAAGTATTTTTAGTATTTAAAACCTTTCACTACATTTCTGTACTACATTGTATACACATTAGATATATTGATGATAGGAATCAAATGATGTTGAAATTTCTTACCAAACATTGATGACATAAACAAGCTAGATGTTGAATTCTAATGAAAACACACCATGATACTATTTGAATATAAGCATAAAAAAAAATTAAATGCTCGTAGTTCACAGATTCTAAAATTATTGTTAAAGCCCCAAAAAGAATCCCTGTCTTCATTGGTTTCACAACTATTGGTTAAAGTTTTGAGTTATCATTCCAGGATGCATTGAAGGGTTTATTGTATCTACATCATGGTCTTCTTCCTCATTATCATGCCTTTTGGTAAGACAATAAAGAGGGTAGTGGCCTACATCGGCATGGAAAACGGTTTCAACATAGAGGTATACGTGTTAGATGTTTTCATTAAATAACTTAAATTACTACTTGTGGCTGTCGATTCATTGAATTGTGGACTGGTACAAAACACAACAAATTTTAGAGCCACGAGCCCTTAATTACTCTCGCTTAGAATTTTCTCAAATCTAGCCATTAATAAACTTCTTTTGGTATTTTGGTTCAATTTAAAAGTGGATTGTTGAGATTCAGACATGCAGTGAGTTACAAGGATTCAATTGACTTAGGCTTCATTCCATTTCCCCGCCATCTCATACATGTACACTTTCATGACAAGTGTTGAACAAAGAAATTTAATGCCCTGACCCTAGTTATGCTAGCTTTGCTAACTTGCTTGGTATGTAGGAATTTTTTTTTAATGTTTTCTAAGTTGTGTATTATTTTCTGTTAGGTGCCAATTCCTTGTCATTCTTAGATATCTCAAGCTTGGATTGCAGTTAGATTGCAACTTGGATGCCTCAATATGGTTAGGGCATAGTCTAAGTAGTTTTTTTGTATAATAAAATGTGCTCCAACTTAAAAATAAATACAATAGAATAGTTGTTATGTTACTGAACTGTAAAATTAATGATACACATATGAAAACTTAATGTGTTCAAAATAAATCATTTTTTCATGTAAATATTAAAGGGTGCTCAGTTATAAAAAAATGTAAAAATCTGAAAGGACAATATTTATTTTTTGCATTTTTTTGGTGAAGGGTTTACGTAATTTATACTTGTTAATGTAAGTACAATTACTTATATTACCCTTCATCTTAGAAGGGCTCCAAGAATAAATTCCCTTCCATTTATAATTAAGACCCACCGTTCAAATTTGATCACTGTTCCTCAATTTTTTTTACTAAATATAAACATGGTGAGCATGCATATAAAACCAACCTTGGTAGTCATGTACAAAGTTTTTTTTTTTTTTTTTCCGAGTATTTAATGGTAGCTCGATCAAGGTTTTAACAGAAGCTCGATTAAGGGTTTATTAGGCCCTCGATCAAGGGTAATAAACCCTCGATCGATCTTCCATTAAAACCTCGATCGAAGCATTTAAATACCTCGATCGAGCTCTAGACCTCAACCAAGGGCCTGAAAAATAGAGAATTATCCCTCTTACAGAAAAATCATTGTTTCTCTATGTCTTCTATGGGTGTAAACCCTACCATTCATGGCACACAACTGAGCAGAGTTCATACTGATAGATTCATCACCGAATCCTCTATCGATTGAGGTATCATACATGCGTTTTGGCATTCATATGGGTTTTTTTTAATTAGTTCTAAAACTTACACTTAGAAAACCTGACAACAACTTCGAAGTAGCTCAAAGAAAAATCCACAGGGTAAAAAATACACATCCAAAAATTTCTACAAAATGCACAGCCCACACATTGCCACGTCCTCTTCAAAAGGGTATCTTTGCTTTTTCAATTTTTGAAAATAGTGAAAAAAACCTAGGATGGACACACATGTATAAAATGATGCTGAAATCATATGTGGTCACTTACGAAAAATAATAAATAATTGTATATTGCGAAATAAATTAACAAAAAAGTATGCAGACCACAGTTCATTTTGTGTAGATCATGCTCATATATATATATATATATTATTAATGTAAGATTGAATTATTGGGGTCGGACACGAACCACTTATTAACTTCTTCAATTTTTTAAGTTCACACAGTTCATTAAATGCAAAATTTCACACACTAAATGACATCAAAATATTTTAAAAAATATATCATTGGGAAGCCAACATAATATTCTACAATTTGGTTTTTTACTACAAGTCGAAATTCACATGGCATATATGCGTTTCGAGGGCTTCTATCTTGCACATGAGTAAAAAATCAGGTTTTCCACCAAATTTGCCCAAAAAGTGTTACCCACCTTCATGGAATCACCCACAAATCAATATTTAGTCTCATTAATATGTTAGTTTATGAAATGTGAAAAAAAAATTAATTGAATATCAAAATAAATATTTGAAAATTTTAGTTTAAAATTTTTATCCAATAAATTTATATAAAAAAATGTTATAATATGTTAAAGTTTTTATATATATTTAAAAAAATATTATGTAAATAAAAGTTCCATATAGTGATATAGTTTTATTCATTCATTGTAATGTGATTGTCACATCTATCAAGATTAGTCATTATAACTATTTTAATAAACAAGACACTCGCCATTGTTATATATTATTATATTTTATTTCTAATTTTTTTATAAAAAAACATTATAATATATTGATGTGTATATAATTTTTTTTAAAATGTTTATTATATTTAAATAAAAGTTGTATATAGTAATATATAAAAGTTGTATATAGTAATATAGTTATCGTCAATCATTGTGATGTGATTGGCACATCTATTAATATTAGTCATTATTACTGTTTTAATAAACAAGACACTTAGCATTGTTATATATTTTTTATTTTTCTAATATTTTTTAAATTTAACAATTTCATTTGCACACTAAAGGAAATTAGTCAAATCATTCAAATGAACCAATCATAAAATGAAAAAGTAGATTTTAAAAAGTAAAAAAATATTATTTTATTTTTTAAATATTAATTTAATATATGAATTTTATAAAATTATGTTAAACTTTTCAAAAAACATATAAATTAATTAGAGTCAAAACTATTGTTTGACTAAACGATTTGTTGTAAGGCCTACCGTATGAGTTCAAACTATACCATTTATTCTCATATCGACTCTACTCCCTTTAGTCAACTTTTAACCACCTTTATATACTCGCTCACTTGAACTTAGTTAGTGATTTGATTGGACGGGTGGCGTTCAACAACAATTGCTGACATAATCATACTTAGGTATGTACCACTATTACTATTGTTTCGATCGGATACTCTTGTGAGGAATTCTCAACCAACCACTGCATTCCTAGTAAGAGTCCTAATACCCTTTCATTTGTTCCTGCTACCCCCCATCTAACCACCTATCCGACTCTTACCCAATCTTAATTAGAACCTAGTGCTTTAGCTAGGAATCTTAGTAGCCACAAAGACTATTTCTCTTTTAAAAGGGACAACTTGAACCCCCTCGGCCAACCAAATACCATTGATGAATGAACAAAGCAACAAGCATTGCTCGGATATTCAGGGATCCAAGTCAGCATTGAGAGAATAGACCGGCTAGATTCATTAGAGTAGAGGAGATCCTCCCTACTTCCCTTTCTTGTTAGTTCCTCCCTTACCAACCAAACTACCAAAACCTTTGTTATGATCCCCAACAAACATTTACCTCATCCATCTTAGTAGGGTACCACTATTGTGCCTCTTGTTCGGTCAGGATTTAATAAACTTGCTCACCTTTGCTCTCATATTGAGGAGGATTCCAAATTGTTGGAAGACATTTTTTTCCCAGCAACAACCTCTAGTTGCTTCCCAAGAGCCGTCTCTCGAACAACCTTTGGTTTATTAAGTGGTTGAGCCAATGCAATATTTGGTTAATCCCACTCTTCCCTCGAAGAGTTAAATAAATACAACTCATATTTTCTTTGCTAGTTCAAACCTTTCTGGAAAAAGGGTATTCTGTTCATTTCAAAGGTATCCCCTCCAAGCCCTGACGTCATTTCCTTTTATTTTCATAGTCTATCATAACCTCACCTTCCTTCTTAATATACCATTCTAAATAAATGCTTAAGTCTTTTAAAAATACATACATCGGAGTATTGTAGATGAAGGGGCTTATATTAGCATATTATCCTCAATTGCTTGTCAAGCTTTTGGGTCCCCCAACCTTGTGTCAGCTACTAGTAAGTTGTTGGATTAAAATAGAAAATATAGTGAATCCCTAGGGATCCTTCCTAAATTTCCTATTATGTTAGGATGGAAACCTTTTTGTATTCATGTCAGTGTTGTGAAAGGCCCTTTGGACTTTAATTTTATCCTTCAATGGGATTCTATTTATTCTATGAATGTTGTGGTGTCCACACTCTTCCGAGTGATGTATTTTCCTCATAATGGAAGCATTATAACTATTGATCATCTTTTGTTTATTAATTCTAATTCTTGTATTAATTTGAAACATCTAACTTTCTTAAGTGTTCCTAATGTCAGGGTGGATTCTTTCCCACCAAAGCTGAATTATGTAGTATCATTTCCCATGCATTCAATTTATACTAAAAAGGATCCTCTGCTTTCATAATCATCTTATTTGTACTTTGTCCCAGCAGTTTACTTGGTGATTCCTTCAATGGGAGCATTGGAACCTGCTTGTTTTCCCTCCTATTGGTCTGTTGACGTGGGAAAAAATCCCATGCCAATAAGGGGAGATAATTTGATCATGGTTCCCAATTAGCCCCACTCTCATTTGGTATAGCTATCTCCATATGCACAAACTTCATATACCACTGCAAATCCTACCCGGTGGAGTCATCCAAAACTTCACCATCTTATCCAATGGGAAAGTGCCCTTAGCAGTCCATATGGCTTTGCATATAAACTAGTGTTTATTTACATTTTCTTTTCCTTTACTTTAAACCCAGGTAGGGGATCCGTCTTGTGTTCCTGCCATATTACTAGGATAAAATCCAACCAGGAGAAATCCTCTAGGTCTCAATTGTGCCACTAATTATGATTCTTATTCTGATTACTCACTACACTACCACCTCCTTGATAAACTACTGGTTTGTTTCCACTACTACCACTATTTCCTCCTTACAGTGGTGGAGTATTCAATTAAAAAAACTAAGGTTATAGGTACATATAGCAAATTCTTTTAACTCTGGTTTTAAGGAGCAGGCTCATGTTCTTACTAATTTATTTCCATATACATATGGGCATATTGAGCAAAGTATGCACAACCTTCTCACTCATGTGGGGCTTTACATGGTTTACACCACCCCTGAGATGAGGTGGAAGCTTCAAATTATTTTATTTTAGAGGAGCTATTGTCCCTTTATTCCCCCACTTTCATAATTATTATTTGGATTTATTTGGATAAATGGTGGCGAATGCTTACCTGGGTTGATTGAAACCTCTTGGATTGAGAATAGGAATGGGGCTTGCTCTTCCTTCTCTCTCCATCTTGGCCAGTCTATTGTTTACAGAATACATCCTTTCAACCGGGAGGATTATTTTTTTAATAGCATTCTTAATATGTCCTTTCTTCACCGCCTTTCAAAGTATAACTTACCAATTTTTTTAGGTGTCTAAGCCTTCTTAACTTTTCCATACTCTATAATGTTGCTTTCTATATTAATGAGAGTGGCTCCATTTAGACCAGGAACGTTCTTTTCTATTATGAGGAAACACAACTTAACTTTTCCATACTCTATAATGATGCTTTTTATATTAATGACAATGGCGGCAGCGGCAGGCTGAAGGGTGATGTGTACACGTTCCTCTCCAAAGATATACCTAAAAATAATTTTTTTCCCACCTATTGAAGTGAAACAACCGGAGAGGCCAGGAACAAATCCTCGTAGAAGTCACAATTGAAAAAGTAGCGTGGATCTTATGGTATAGTTAGTTTATTTATTGATTTATTTATTTTTGAGTTCTAAAGCTTTAGAACTCTTAAACTTCAGTGTGAAATAGTAGGACGAGCGATTGTTGTATATATATTATTCTGCAAGCGGAAGTGACACCATAGTTTAATTGAAATGATCAAATTAATCATGATAAAAAAGATAATAGTAATTGTGTTTACTACCCTCAGATCTTTAAGAGATTTCTTTATTTTTATTTGAGCACAATATAAGCGATGAAAGAGTTATACGTCCCCTAATGAAACCATATGAAGCGAATATTAAATTTAAAGAAAAATATTAGATTTAAAACCTTGATTTAATATTAAATTTTTAAACTTAACAATATAAGTCTTTTATGTTTTAAACAAAAGTTAAAACAAAGATTGTGGTTGATGCAAATTTCATTTTGTTAATAATTAATAAGAACAAAAATGAATAGATTGTAATCATAATAATAAATATTTAGTTTTCGTTAATATTTCTTTTTCAATTTAGGTTAACATAAAATATCATATTAATCATTAGAAAAATAATAATAGTAATTGTGTTTAATATCGTGAGATTTCTTAATAAGAAAGAAAGTTTATGCATATTTAGTTAGTTTAAAATGAAAGCTTAAGCATATTGAGGAAATGTGAACCTCAACACGCTTAATATATGAATTTATAATTGGCTTTATTTTATTTATTATGTTTTGATATTTATTTTATTTTTATCAAGCACACTAATTTTTTGGCATATTCAAATTATTTTCTTTTATTTTTAATTTTTATTCGAGACGACTATAAGCAGATTATAAGCACGGAAGTAGTTACACATCCCCCCTACTGAGAGGTAGAATGCGCTTCTCGACGCAATTATTGAGAAGAATGATTTTCCCATGCCTGCTTCCCAACATGTTAGATCATCGCTACCTTCCCATTCATCTTCACCTCCTCCTTCGCTTGTTGACTGGGTGGAAATCCAAAACGTGGTTAGCATGGAGGTCCACCAACTGCTTTCCATATAAAAGTTTTAGAAATGTGTTTTATCAATAGGATTTTAAAAATTTAAATAATAAAAAAATTAATGCTTGAACATTGAAATAATTTTTTAATTTGAAAATACAGCAACCAATATGGGAGAAAAAAGTATATTTTATTTATTTTATTTTATTGAACCTAGATCAACAAGAGCCACGAGGTGGAAATCTCCTCGACATCGCCACCAAAGGTAGTTGTTAGATACTAGCCATATGTTTTTTGAAGCTGTGTTTATTAGTATTACTAGTGTAAGAGCTCTAAGTTGCTCGTTGGAAATGTAACAAGGTGAAATTATGGAGCCATTTATGCACGACACAAACCATATGAATAAAAAAATTGGTTCACTAAGAAACACATTGACATGATTAAGAGTGAAATAAACTCAGAAATGGGGAATTTTGTGGTAAAAAAATGAGGCTCAAAACATAGAATATGGTTTCAATTTTTTTTTGTAAGGTTCCTGCTACTATATTCTAGATTGATTTTTACGTACAAAAAATGCATATTGAAAGTTTACGGTGGTCGAGAGTGGTGTATCCACCAATATCGACTTGACTTTGTAGTCCATTTCTCCAAAATAAATAAGTCTGCGTTAATAAGGGAAACCATACATTTAAGCTTACAATACCAAAATTGTTGTATAAGTATAAGGTTTGCATAACATTGACCTATCTAATACATAAATATTGCTAGAAAGCCATAAAAAATAGAAACTAGCAAGATAGAAGAAATCATGCATGAGGCATGCACTATCCTGCTCCTTCGTCCTCACGTTCCTCATAATGCTCAGACATCCTTGAGGTGAAAGAGTACACAAGATTTCTTTTCCCATAGAATGGCATTAGGTCGATCAATTATCTCCCCATCTCATCAACTAAAACAAATTGTGGAGTGTCCATGTAGATCCTTCACTCCAAAGCTTGAAGGTACTGTGGGATGCTCTTCATTTAATCTTGCATGTGCGTCAGAGCCTCCACTTGGGAGTTGGGTTGATGGGTTGTGTCATGCGTATTTGTTGTCACTCGTACTATTTTTATTTTTGGAAAATTAGTCGTGCGCTAGTACTATCTGTTGTCTATATGTCCACCAGTTTTCGTAAGTTTATTCCATCATTTAGGCACTCAAAGGCTGAACCCACTAAAACATATACCTTATAATTTGTCCCAAAAATAAAAAGTGCTTGCTAAAAAAATCAAACTTTAGATAGTTAAGAACATTTTCAATAGAAAAAAAATTATATATTTGGAAACTTCATTCAATTTGCTACATTTCATTTTTTTTACTCATTCATTGTGTAAGTGTCTCAAATTTCTATATCTAACCTCTCAAAAGAGACCCTCATTAGTTTGCACACACCCTTTAGTTAAAGATTTGGAGGTTTGTTAGGAACTCCAACTCTTATGTGTTAGAAAAAAGTTATGATGGAGTATGTCTTCTTAGTAGATAAACATTATGTTATTTGACTATGCTCACTGAGGATGAGATTAGGATCATCACAATAATATTCACACATTGGTTAATGATTCAAGAAAATTTTAGCACCCCTTCTCCCAATTAGTTTATAAAAGATATTGAGTGTGTCACCACCACCACCACCACCACCACCATCATCATCATCATCATCAATAATTTGAATATGATTATTAAAAAATCATAAAAATAAGCAATTTTAAATAAAAGTTTAACTCTTTTTAATCTTACTTTTAAAAAACTAAAATTAACATCAAATTTTAAAATAATATATTTTATAGATTTCCTAAAATTAACATCAAAACTAACATCATATTAATATGGCACTCTATTAATACTCTTATTACCTATGCAAATCAATTTGTTACCTGCTTAAATAAGTTCCATATCCCCACAGATTAATTGTTGCAGTGGATGGCACATGTATTTATGCATATTTTTTTAGTCTCTAGAAGCATTGAAAATTATAATATTGTTGCAGTGATCGGGAGGGAAGGTAAAGTTTATATTAGGTCATTAATTATCTGTATCTCCCAGGTATTAATCCATATTGTTGCAATCCGTGTATCCACTGAAAATGATAATATTGTTGCAGTGAATTGACATGTAATATTTGTATCATATTATTAATGATCAATTATCTCGATAGCTCAAGTACTAATTTTATTACATAGTTGGTTGATGGAGAACTAATATATTATTTGTTTTTTTTTGTCTTTGCACCCAAATGGAGAATATGTATAACTCGAGTTTCCACATGATAGTAATGCTTAAATATGGTTGTAATATTTGAATGTTTCAATATTTATGGTTTTAATTATTAAAACGAATATTTTAAAATCAAAAAATATTTTTAAAAGTTGAAAAATCACCACAATAGTACTACCACTTCAATATATTTTAAAGAGTTAGAAAAAATCCAAAAAAATGATTAATGTGGTTTAGTTAGAATCTAGCTATCAAATTTAAACAAAAAAGTTTTTTTATTTTATTTTTAATTTAGCTTTAAATTGATATTTTTAATGCCATATTAGTTTTTAAAATGTTATAATGTGAAAATGATAAGAGCATAACCTTATTAATGATATATACTGATGAGAAAAAAAATGGTAACAACTATGTGAAAAACAAACACTAGTTGGATTTATTGAAAAAGAAAACAACATTATCTTAAACAACATTACATTTTTTGAACGATAGCCAATATAATTAATAATAGATTTAAAAACAAATATTGTCAAGTCATTAAAAACAAATATTATTAAACCTTTGTTTGCTTACCCTTTAACCATTTGAAATGTTTTTAAACCACATTATTATTATTATTATTATTATTATTATTATTATTATTACGGAACCATATTTGGTAAACGAATAATATGAAACCATATGAAGCTAATATTAAACTTAAATTTAAAAATTTGATTTAATATTAATTTTTTAAACTTAACACTTGTAAGGGTTTTATGTTTTAAATAGAAGTTCAAACAATGATTGTGGTTGATGTAAATTTATTTTTGCGAAATAATTAATAATAACATCAATGAATAGATTGTAATTGTAATAATACACATTTTGTTGAAGTTAATATTCTATTTTTAATTTGGTTTAACTGAAATTATCAAATTAATCATGATAAAAAAGATAACAATAATTGTGTTTACCACCCTCAGATTTCTTTATTTTTATTTGAGCACACTATAAGCGAGGAAGGAGTTACACATCCCCCAATGAAACCATATGAATCAAATATTAAATTTAAAGAAGAATATTAGATTTAAAACCTTGATTTAATATTAAATTTTTAAACTTAACAATATAAGTCTTTTATGTTTTAAACGAAAGTTAAAACAAAGACTGTGGTTGATGCAAATTTCATTTTGTTAATAATTAATAAGAACAAAAATGAATAGATTGTAATTATAATAATAAATATTAATATTTCATTTTTAATTTAGGTTAACATAAAATATCATATTAATCATTAGAAAAATAATAATAGTAATTGTGTTTAATATCATGAGATTTCATTATGAGAAAGAAAGTTTATGTATATTTAGTTAGTTTAAAATGAAAGCTTAAGCATGTTAAGGAAATGTGAACCTCAACACGCTTCATATATGAATTTATAATTAGCTTATGTTTTTATATTTATTTTATTTTTATCAAGCACACTAATTTTTTGGGATATTCAAATTATTTTATTTTATTTTTTATTTTTATTTGAGGCAACTATAAGCCAATTATAAGTACAGAAGGAGTTACACATCCCCATGATTTTCCCATGCCTACTTCCCAGCATGTCAGATCATCGCTACCTTCCCATTCATCTTCACCTCCTCTTTTGCTTGTTGACTGGGTGTACATCCAACACGTGGTTAGCATGGAGGTCCACCAACTACTTTCCATATAAAAGTTTTAGAAACATGTGTTTTATCAATAGGATTTTAAAATTTAAATAAAAAAAAAATTAATGCTTGAACATAGAAACAATTTTTTAATTTGAAAATGCAGCAACCAATATTGGAGAAAAAAGGATATTTTATTTATTTTATTTTATTGAACCTAGATAAACAAGAGCCACGAGGTGGCAATCTCCTCAACATCGCCACCAAAGGTAGTTGTTAGATACTAGCCATATGTATTTTGAAGCTATGTTTATTAGAATTACTAGTGTAAGAGCTCTAAGTTGCTCATTGGAAATGTAACAAGGTGAAAGTTTGGAGCCATTTATGCACGACACAAACCATATGCATAAAACAATTGGTTCACTAAGAAACACAGTGACATGATTAAGAGTGAAACAAACTCAGAAATGGGGAATTTTGAGGTAAAAAAATGGAGCTCAAAACATAGAATATGGTTTCAATTTTTTTGTAAGGTTCTTGCTACTATATTCTATTGATTTTTATGTACAAAAAATGCATATTGAAAGTTTATGGTGGTCGAGAGTGGTGTATCCACCAATCTCGACTTGACTTTGTAGTCCATTTCTCCAAAATAAATAAGTCCACCCTTAATAAGGGAAACCATACATTTAAGCTTACAATACCAAAATTGTTGTATAAGTATAAGGCCTGCATAACATTCACCTATCTAATGCATAGACATTGCTAGAAAGCCATAAAAAAATAGAAACTAGCAAGATAGAAGAAATCATGCATGAGGCATGCACTATCCTGCTCCTTCGTCCTCATGTTCGTCATAATGCTTAGACATCCTTGAGGTGAAAGAGTACACAAGATTGCTTTTCCCATAGAATGGCATTAGGTTGATCAATTATCTCCCCATCTCATCAACGAAAACAAATTGTTGAGTGTCCATGTAGATCCTTCGCTCCAAAGCTTGAAGGTACTGTGGGATGCTCTTCATTTAATCTTGCATGTGTGTTAGAGCCTGAACTTGGGAGTTGGGTTGATGGGTTGTGTCATGCATATTTGTTGCCACTAGTACTATTTTTATTTTTGGAAAAATAGTCGTGCACTAGTACTATCTGTTGTCTATATGTCTACCAGTTTTCGTAAGTTTATTCCATCATTTATGCACTCAAAGGCTGAACCCACAAAAAAATATATCTTATAATTTGTCCCAAGAATAAAAAGTTCTTGTTAAAAAAAATCAAACTTTAAATAGTTAAGAACATTTTCAATAGAAAAAAAAAATATATATTTGGAAACTTCATTCAATTTACTACATTTCATTTTTTTTACTCACTCATTGTGTAAGTGTCTCAAATTTCTATATCTAAGCTCTCAAAAGAGACCCTCATTAGCTTGTACACACCCTTTAGTTAAAGATTTGGAATCAGGAAAATTTTAGCACCCCTTCTCCCAATTAGTTTATAAAAGATATTGGTTGTGTCACCACCACCACCACCACCACCACCACCACCATCATCATCATCATCATCATCAATAATTTGAATATAATTATTAAAAAAATCATAAAAAAAAGCAATTTTAAATAAAAATTGAACTTTTTTAAATCTTACTTTTAAAAAACTAAAATTAACATCAAAATTTAAAATAATATCTTTTATAGATTTCCTAAATAGCTTACATAACATAAGTCTCATGCTTAATAAAAAAAATCATACATGGTGATAAGTATACTTTGAGTATTTATATAAATTTTTTAAATATATTTAGAATTTTTGTCTTTTCTTAAAGGAGTAAACTACTTAACCGACCATTTGCACCGATCGAACGGCCGGCAATGTCCGATGTGACCACTCATGTGTTGTCGGTCGTCCGATCGGTGCAAATGGTCGGGCAAATAGGTCAATCTTTTCTTAAATATCAAAATGGGAAGACAGAAAAGTACACTTCATCCAAAATGAAGAGGTCTAAACGTGCGGTCATTCCGACTTTTATTTTTGTCGGAATCCAGCGATCTTCCTTTTAAGAAATCCAAATTTTGTTAGACTTCTCAGTGAGAGTTTGATTGGAATTTGATTATCTTTATTTTAAAAAATCTGAATTTTGTGTAGTTTAAATAATTATTTTAAACTAAGATATGGATTTAGTATTTTGAAAACTCCATAATACTTATAATCTAAGAATTTAAACACCATTATTTATAGTCTAAGAATTTAAACACCATTATTTATAGTTTTAAGAATTATTTCAATAATACTTATAATCTAATAATACTTAGAATTATTTCTAACTCCCCACTCTAGAATATGCTACTTGCTATAGTTTTAAGAATTATTTCAAAATTTCTGAGTCCACACTCCAGAATATGCTGCTTGTCGGGTGAAAAAATAAACAACAAAAAGCTCATAAAGCTGTAATCTATTTATTGCAAGTGACTTGCACATTAACTTGACACCCAGCTACTAGATGGAGTTTCATTTTCACATGGACTGCACATTACCATGCCACTAAGTGCACTTATCACATGAGTTTAGAGGATTTTATTAAGAATTCGACTATCACATGATTAGCTCAACTCCTAGGTACAAAATGATGTTATGCTCATTAGTTGAACTCAGAGTTCCTAGACAATCTAGGAAAAACATAGATAGTATTCCACCGACAAACATTTAATAAACATAAATTTTACAATGTTAATATAATCTAAATTTCAAAACCCAAAAATATATGTATTTCATTTTTTTTATAAATTAGAACCAATAAAAAATCTAAGTTATTTGTTAAACAATTTTTTTTCTCTAAAAGAAATCAATTAAAAAACTATTCAATTTATTTACTTTGTTTTTTTCGAAAGAAAAAGACTTTTGTTAATATTCAAATTTATTTACTTTGGTTGTCATTTTAATAAATAAAGGAAGAAATAAAATTATTATAATTAGATATGAGATAAGTTGTCATTTTTAAAAAGATAATGTAAAAAAATAAAATTTATTATAATTAAATATAAGATCTATCTGACCTACAAATTTTTCTTTACAGTTTTACACTTTGTATCCCGGTCTAAATATACACAGCTAAATAATAAACATAAAAACCAAGGATATTCTGTAAATATTTGGTGGTACGTAGCTGGCAACATATAATTAAATCTAAGATCTATCTGGTACAATTTTTCTTTAAAGTTTTGCACATTGTACCTATATTTGATCCTTGTGTAGACATAATAAATCTATCACAAATCGGAAATAAAAATAAATTTACTAATTTTTCTCATTTACTAAAATATATATTCTACATCATTTAATCTTCTTTTATAATGAAACTAAATCCCAAACAAACCAACTAACTTACATCTCATTTTTCTCATTTACTAAAATATATATTCTACATCATTTAATTATCTTTTATAATGAAACTAAATCCCACACAAACCAACTAACCTACATCTCATGGATTATATTTAATCCCTTTCATTGTTCCATCATCTATTGACATGGAATCTTCACCGGAATAAATCTCCCCTGCAGCAATATAAATTAGGTCATACTTTTCAGAGACAATCTAGTGCTATTAAGTTTCTTATACAAACAAGGTCTAACAAAAACTCTTATAGTTGAGATGGTGATAAGTGGAAAACCTTTAGAAATGTTACTACTTTAGAAATGTCTGAGAGTGCAGAATAGTCGGGCATCTAAGCTAAAGTAGTTGGTATGTACAAATCTGCAAAGGGTGATTCTCCGAGTCTATTATTTCCTGGCTTGTAACCGGTAAGGGATGTCTTGCCTATCAAGATCCGAAGAAAAAGAATATGCGCAAACAAAAATTGAAACGAAAAGCAAAATGCTCAAAGAAAATCCTTTTCTTTGTAAACAAGAAACAAAGAGTACGCCTTCCCTAAATTGGTAAGAATGCTATAAAATTTAAGATTATGAAAATTATAACTTCCTATGTCCCTAGGACATCCGCAAAAATCTAGCGTATGAATAACGTCGATTGGGCATCATTCGCCATTGTGGAATTTGATCATTTGAACTCCCTTTCCGCGAAATGAATCCCTTGAAACTCTGCCTCTATATGTGAATTCATAAAAAGACCTTTCGGATGCCATTTGATTGGATATTCGCCATCCATCCTTAATCAAGGATTAAAAGAACACAATGGCAACAATGTTGATTTAAGTCACTTAACGACGAATAATTAAATTTAAAATCATGAAGGAAGTTTATTATACGATGAAAGCACCGTCTTGGAAAAATAATTCGTGTAATTTCCACATGGTCCGGTCCGGATAGGGAATTCGATCTTTTTCTCTTCTGTTCCCTCAAAGTGAATGACCAATATTCCAACAATTTGTATCAGAGCAAGATACTTCACCATAGTTTAACCACTGGAAGGACGATCCGACTAAAACCCACTATGGATCAACAAGAAGAGATTTATATAGTGAATGGATCTCCAATATTTGGAAAAGTAGAATACATGTTTTGGAGTACAAGAATAAAAAGTTATATGAAGGTAGATGGAGATGACCATGATGATACATTTGCATCAATTTCTCAGTATTCCTTGATTAGGGAAGTGATTTCCATAGTAGAAAAGATGGGTTGGAAGATCAACCACATGGTTGTGAATACTATATTTCTCGATGTTATTATATCGGAGGAGGCCAATTTGGAGCATCCATAGGGATTTGTTGTTCATGGGAGAGATTCTCATGTGTGCAGGATGAAAATTTCCTTGTATGGACCCAAGCAAGCTCCTTGAGCTCGGTATTCGAGGATTGACTCTTAGTTGTCATCGATAGGATTTCAGAAGAGTGAGGTTGATCCCAACCTATACTTAATTGTGGTTGGAGGTGATCTGATCATTCTTTTGTTGTATGTTGATGACTTTTTTTTATCACAGGGGAGGAGCACCTTATTGCAACTTGCAAGAGAGATCTTGCTTCAGAGTTCGAGATGACTAATCCTGGGTTGATGCGCTATTATTTGGGGATGGAGGTTTAACATGAGGCAATAATAGAAACCAAAAAAGTTGGTCTCCATGTGAAATAAATGACTAAACCACCAAAAAATTTGGTCACCACGGTGTTTTTGAGTGAAATGTGACAAAAATTGAGCAATTTTAAGTTATCACAACTAAAAATGACTAAAATAAATTATTAATATAGTCATGGGATAAAAAAAGTGAGTAATTTAGTCATGAGATAACATGTGATTTAAACGGATTTATGATACCCCAATGACATTATTATTTTTTATGATTTATATTTTAAATATTTTTGACAATTAATTTATGTAAAGAGTTGTTTAAAACTAAAAAAAAATCAAAATGACATTTGCACAACAAACTATTTTTTATATATAAATAAAAGAAAATGGCACTTCGAGATTTCAGCTACATGAGGAGACACCACCATGGCACAAGATAACATGTGTAAGAAAGCTCGAGAGATCTTTACCAACCAAATCCAATCTAAAACTCAACAACTAGAAAAGATCCTAAATCATACTAGGGATGTATGGATTGATTGGACATTTGATTGTGAAGGCATAAGACCTGGGAAAACTATATAAGAATGCACCGAGATAGCATGAAACATCGTGTTGTGCATATAGTCACACTTTATTTTCTCATTATCTGTTGGACTCAATCAAATTGAAAACTTTTTCTATTTGGACATGTGGACTCCCTAGATGTCTAGATAATCTGAGAGAAGTTATTGCTTTAAATTATTAATGATGATGAATATGTCATTTCATTAAACATGCAAATTGAAGGTGGGATATCAATATGTGGATGTTATTAAGTCGTACTTCTAATATTGATCAAGTACAATGTATATTGCAAAGGAACTTACACAATTATTTATATTGTCATTTTAGTGATCAATATTATCATCTAAAAGAGTTGGAAATGTTCATATATGATTTTTATGTTAATGATGAACTAGTACACTTGTTGATTGGATATGAGATAGCCAGAGTTTACAGTGCCAAGGGGCATGAGATGTTGGACATCAAGAGGATAATGATATTATATCAGTTTTCAAGTTATTTAATTGTGAATTCCAATATTTCAATGATTTGTGGGTGAGTGTGAGTTTTGATAGGAACTATGACTTTCCCAAAGTGGTTGTTCAATGATGAGACCCCTTAGAATAATGACGGAACAATATAGTTGATGTAGCGTGTTGACCCTGGTAATATCAAGGGGGTGGATGCATTTCCCACCATTTATCCCCCAAAACCTGGAGTTGTGGGATGGTTGTGCTAATCTGCTCCCCTAGACTTGTGATGAAGACTAGTGGGTGCTTGTTGGGGAAGCTTAGTCGATTTGTTGGACTTGACACTTCGACTTACAGGTTCTTTATGTGGTTAGGTCGGTATAGCCATCGTCGTAGTATTGATTGGGATGGATGGGACCAACTATGGATTGGATGGTGTTCTTCATTGTTACAAACCACTACGATTATATGCTTGATTGCTTCATTATATTTATCTAGTTCAGTTTTATCACTTTTATATGAATGATTGTGAAGGACAAATGATGCATTTTTATGTTGGTCTTATCTATGTTGTTTGCAAGAATATGATAATGATGCATTAAGGGTATTAAAAGAGATTATTAGTACCCATGCTTAAGACATGTGTGTTAGCCACCCATACGCCAATTCATGAATACATTTATGATGGGTCGGTTAATGAATAAATTAGTATGGGTATATTGGTTATTAGCAACTTCTTGGATGAATTATTGATGTATTACTTATGTATTAAAGGTATAAATATACATATATGGTAGTATGATTTTGTTGACTTGTTTCATATATTATTAAATTTAAATAAATTGACTGGATTATTGAATGATATAAATTATATACATTTAATATAATACGGGTACAAGAAAATATCTTATTTGACTTATTTTCGAGAGGATAATATAAATTAATGGATAAATAGGGTTGCACAATTTTTTAGAAAAGTGTTGTCATAGTTGCATTTAAGATGGTAGCATGAAAAGTAAGACTTCGCATCGAGTTATTGTTATAGCATGAAAAGTAAGACTTCACATCAAGTTATTGTTATTTTTATTTATTTAAATCAAATTGATATTTTTGGAGAAATTTTTTTATTGATTGTTGAATATTATTAAATTGGAATTTAATAACAAAAACTTGGATGAGGAGGAAAATGAGAACTTTTTTTATAAATAGGAGACTTGATATTGGAAGGAGGGAGGTTCTTTTCTAAAAGATATTTTAGGGAAAGTTTTGGAAGGGATGGGGAATTTGAGATATTTTGGAGATGAGAAGTTTGGAAGAGTTGGAAGAGTTTGACAACTTTTGAGAGAATGGATACATAGCTTACTTGTGCATCACTATTTTGTTCTCTAGGGGGTCTTGGGCATAGAGGGCCATGAGGCCAGGTGGATGGCTCCTAGGGATACAGAGCCGACTAGGCCCCTAGTTGGTTGGGAGGTAAAATCGTGGTTCTACTTTGGGCAATGAAGATGGAAGAAAATCAAGGAGAAGATGAAATCTTGCTTTAGTTTGGACTTCTTCACCATTTTTATGTCTAGGTATTCCTCTTGTTATTTTAAATTACTTATATATATTGTTGTAAAATTGATATATGTTGTTGAAAATGTTTTATATGTTTATATGGTGTTAATACTATTGTAATTACATGATTTCACGATATTTCATTCTATGCAAATCACTAATGAAGTATTAGTATTTTGAAATTATTGATCAACTAAATAACCACCCTTGATGGGTGTTACAAAAGTATCAATGTTGAAAATACATTCATACAATCATATCATATTAAACTTCAATACATAAGACTATATATTCTGGAATATATAATAAAAAAATTCCTCTCAACATAAATTTTTAAGAACCTGTGTCAGCCCTCCTCTTTATTTCATTAGTATATTTTTGTTGGGCGCATATGCTTTGTAACGCATCTCATGAGTATATTGTATTATCCCACATCCATGGAGAGTAATAGTTGTTTGGATTATACTTAGTATATAAGTACGTGTTGAGGCCAATGAAGGATCCACGAGTTATTTTGTATTGAGCTTGCTCAAAGGAGGTTTCCCCCTCGAAGTGGCTTGTGATCAATAAAATATCTTTTGTGCTATGTTATTTCTGTTATATCGTGCATTTTCATTGTTTATTGCAGGAGGTTCCTCACATCTAGTATCATAGCACTTTCTTGGGCTCATTGGGTGGAATTTCTGCCAATTTGTTTTTCTTTTGCAATGCTTCCCGACGTTCTGATTATTGTAGTAGTGTTTCTTATTTACATCTATATTGTTCATTCAGATCATGGAATAAAACCTATCTACTTAACTATGGGAAGTACTTTGGAATATCCCTAAAACCTCGAAGTATCTAGCCATTGAGGGACCTACCAAGTGAAAAGGGAAACAACCCCTTCCTGATTAACAAGTTGCAACCATGAGGTAAACCAAGAGTTGTTGTTTGTGGAAAAGCGGTTATCGATTTTACCTGAGCTGTGGAGTGAGCGGTACTACCCCAATACGTAAGTCATTAGACAACATTGGTGTCCAAGTGAATCACTTGAACCTTTAGGAATCCCAACTTACCTGGGTTCCACACCTATTTCCAGTTGATAAAGCACAGATTTCCAGAGCCGCCACAGGTCAATTCCACGGAACCTTAAAAAAAACTCCTAGTTATGGTTATCACCCACGCAGGAGAAAATAAACAAATGGAAGAAGAACTTGCCGTCGTCAAGACCAAAATCCAATATCTGGATGAAAAATTTCTTGGCCTCCATCTGCAGCATTCATCCATGAACAACCGATGACAACCCAAGTATTTCACAGACACTGGGTTCTCTTCTTCCAGCATTTTTTGTCGGCTAAAGCTTGGTTTTCCTCGCTTCAATGGTGATGATCTGACTGAATGGATTTACAGGGAAGAACAATATTTTAGTCTGCATAACACTTTTGATGTTAATTAATTCCCACTTGCATCATTTCATTTGGAACATGAAGCCCTTCAATGGTTATGTTGGTACATCAAAGCTCATGAAGAGCCAAACTGGATGGATTTTTTCCAACTCCTTTTGCAATGATTTGGCCCTAATGCTTTTGATGACTTCACAAGAGCACTCACCAAACTTCTCCAAGATGGCACTCTGAGGGAGTATTAGACAGAATTTGAGAAACTAACCAATCACACAAAAGGATTGTCTAATGCATTCTAAAAGTGTTGTTTTGTCAGTGGTCTAAAATATGCAATCCGATCTCAGGTTAAATTTTTTTGTTCTAATACAATGATCGAATACCTAGGGTTGTCTAAGTTGGTGGAGGACAAGATCATAGCTGAACAATACTCCAAATCCATTTTTGCTCAATTCAGAAATATAGTTCCCCAAAGACCTCCAATCCTGCCAGCTCCTAGAAACACTCCTATCAATCATTTGTCTGAATCCGAGATGTGGGAATGTAGAGAAAAAGGGCTTTGTTGTAATTGTGATGAGAAATTCTCTTGTGGACATTGATGTGCTGAGCAAAAGATCTATCTCTTGGATGTGGATTCTCCACCTGCACCTGAAATTTATGATGATGCTTGGGATCCACTACATGATGAGGATGACATTCCGTAGCTACCTGTTGACCCTCCTGCACAGGACGGCCATCCAAAGATATCTCTCCAGGAATTAGTTGGATTCGCCACCCCACAAACCATGCGGATCAAGGGTTTCTTCAAAAATCTCCCTCTTACAATTCTCATTGATTCTGGTAGCAGTCATAACTTCATTAACCCCTGGATCACCAAACATGATGATTTTTTTTATCCATCCTTGCTCCATCTTTGAAGTCACGATTTCCAATGGGGGCACCTTACCTTGCAAAGATAAGTGTCATAATGTGTGAATCTCTATTGTATATTATAACTTGCGCTCTGACATGTTTTCCTTTCCCTTAGGCAGATGTGATGTGGTTTTGGGTGCTCAATGGTTACACACACTTGGGCCTATTTTGTAAGATTTCGCTGAACTTTGGATGCAGTTTTCAATCAATGGGAAAAAACACACATTGAAGGGCTTACAATAAGTTTCTCTCAAGATCATCAGTTCACATTGCATGGAAAATATCCTTAATAATAATTCACATGGTGTCATCACTCAACTCCATTTCATTCAGATGCAACCTTCAGTAGTCTCAACTACTCCCTTGTATCTACAAAAAAGTTTGGATCGATATGCATGTGTTTTTGTTGAGCCAGTGGGATTTCCACCTTCAAGACCAGAGGACCATCATATTCCACTCCTTCTTGAAAGCGTCCCTCCCAACATCAGGCCCTATTGCTACTTGTTTCACCACAATACAAAGATTGAGATGCTTGTTCAGGACTTATTGAAGTAAGGTACTATTCACCCTAGTACTAGTTCCTTCTCTTCACCAATTCTTCTTGTCCGAAAAAAATATGGCTCATGGTGCCTCTGCATTGAATTTCAAGCACTTAATCACATCACAATCAAGGATAATTTTCCAATTCCTATTTTTGATGAGCTTCACAATGCTCATTTTTCTCCAAGTTGGATCTTCATTCTGGGTATCACCAAATTCGGGTTCATGAGAATGATATCCCTAAAACAAATTTTTGCACACATGATGGCCACTATGATTTTTTGGTCATGTCATTTGGCCTCACGAATGCTCCTTCCACATTCCAGGCATTGATGAATAAAATATTTGTCCCTACTTGCAGAACTTCATTCTGGTCTTCTTTAATGATATCCTCATATATAGTAAAACGTGTGCCGATCATCTCTAACATCTAGATCTTGTACTGCAACTTTTTTTGTGATCATCATCTATATGCCAAATAGTCTAAATGTGCTTTTGGGCAAAAGGAATTAGAGTATCTCGGGCATATTTTTTCAGCACAAGGGGTTCACGTAGATCCTGCCAAAATAGATGCCATGAAAATTTGGTCGTGTCCTTAGACACTCAAGAGCTTTCATGGGTTTTTAGTATTGACTAGATACTACCGTAAGTTTGTCAAGGATTATGGGAAGATTGCAGCTCCATTAACAACTCTGCTGAAAAACGATTCTTTTACATGGACACATGTTGTTGAGTGTGCATTTGACAAACTGAAACAATTATGTGTACCAAAATTGTTCTATCTATGTCCAATTTTTCCAATCCCTTCACTATTGAGAGTGATGGTTATGACAATGGACTTGGTGTTGCTCTCCTTCAAGATGAACATCCCATTGCGTTCACCAACAAATCCCTTTCCGGTAATAATTTAGCCACCTCTACATATGAGAAGGAAATTATGGCTATTTTGTATGCAATACAGAAATGGTGGCCATACCTTTTAGGGAATCATTTATGCATCAAGACTAATCACCAGAGTCTGAAATATTTTCTCGAACTATTAGAATATAATCCGTCGGGATTATATATTGTAAATAAATAAAGAAAACTAAATAGTTATGCAGGAAGCTGAACAGTTACATAGGAAGGTGAAAAGGTTGATGAAGCTCAACCACCACATGTAATGTATAAATGAATGCATTAGCCATGAATAGAATTGAATCGGGAGTTATACCTATCAGTGGTATCAAAGCTTGGCTGCCTGCCGTAACTCCTGCCTGGCTGCATTTCAGTCCTAGCATTCTGATTGCCAGTCCATTGCCAGACTGCCTGCTCCGTCAGTCTGCCAGTCGCATGCATTGTATGCGTTATTATCTTGGAGACCTGCCTAATCCTAATCTATTGTATACTACTGCATATTGTAGCATTTTCCTTGGAATAGAGGAATTGGAGAGTTATTCATTTGAAAGTGGTATCGAATCCACCTACCACAGCTCATGGTTGCATTTCTTTCCTGGCATTATTCCTGCCATACCATCCATTCTTCCCTCTGCCAAATTGTTTTTGGGTTTCCTATGGGTTTCTAGTCTTCCTTTGGACGCTTCTCCGAATAGCCTGCATTTTAATTTGAGACATGAGAAATCCTTTGGATCATGCACTTTAATAATTACTTGCTTAATTCACTACATGCTCTCAACTATTCTTTTCGAGAAAGAAAATTCAAATATTTCTCAGATGGTTGGTTTACCTATCCCTAATTTCTATGACCTGCACTCATAGGTTGTTCACTGCAGAATCTTTGTGTTTTTTACTCGAATATTGGAAGAATCTACATGATGTATGTGAAGCCGAGTTTTGATGTATAATATTTGTTGTGTGAGCTGTGGTTTCATGTGTGAGATTTGTTTTGAGATCTTCTATGTATGATTGGGTGTTGCTACCACCCAAGAAGAGATCTCAATATTCAAAGATGAGAATCTATGGAAGAGTAAGCCTATTCTAATGACAATTTTCTGAAGATTCATGCCATTATTGAACTCTCTGAAGGTAAGAACTTACATATTTTTGCTATGGATAATTGTGATCATTGGTGACTGCATGAAACCTAAATTTTACCCCAATTATGTGCGTGGAGTTTTGAGTGGAAAAGTCTACAAATATTTTCCTGTGGATGAACCGTGAACAATGCGGTTGTTATATGAGCCCTTTCTTGATGTATGATCCATGGTCGTTGTGCATTTTATGTGCCTATGTATTTGATGTGTTGGGGAAATAGTATTTGTTACGTGACATGCTTTACCTTTATGAAACAATTCCCTTCCTTATGACAAGGTGCAAATTAAAGATGTAGCTACACTTCTTAAGAATATTATTGCGTTGAAGATTGATATACATTGCGTTGAAGACTGATATTGCGTTGAAGACTGATATACATTGCGTTGAAGACTGATATTGCAAATGCATATATATTGAGTTGTGACTACTATTTTGATGTGTTGGAGAAATAATGTATGCGTTGGAGAGTTATTACTTCTCTGAAGAGTGCTACGACTTCATACAAGGATCGAGATATGTTGCAAGTTATTGATGCCTGAAGCCGTGATATGCTACTGCTGCAAGTTAATTGTAGGACTGAAGAATCACGAATTCTCACTTGCGTGAAGGTAATAAGTTACACATTTTGCTGAGATTGTCACCATTGGCATACAAAAACCCTAGTTTATATGCGTTGAGTATATGCTGCCTATTAAAGAGGCCCGTGGCTGTTGTATGAGCCTGAGCTTGTTGTATGAGTTATTATTGTTGCATATTTGATGAGGCATGATTGTTGTGGGATTTGAAGCTCGTGAATGATATATTTAATGTATTGAAGAAGCCTGTGTATGCTATGAACTTGCATTTTATTCACTTGGAATGGCTGCGCTTTCCTCCTAGAGCTGCAAAATTTGAAGCTGCCTTTTGAATTTGAAGTTGTGCTTTGAGCTTGAGTGATAGATACAGTAGAATACTGTTGGTGTTTGTTGTGAATTGCTTCCATTTTCCTGAAGCTACTCATATCCACTTGAATATTGTAATCGATTTGGTGCTCTCCAACTCCCTCACTGTTTATATCCACTTGAATATTGACATTGTTGTAAAGCTTGAGGAAGGTGGCAGAGACTTAGACCTGCACCTTTACTCTTTCTTCTTTTCTCCTATTATTTTAGTTGCAGATTCATCATAGAAGATGCAATCTACAGCATCTGTAGTTGGTGCCACTCTCTCTAGCAAAGAGAGAGGCAGAGGAAGAAGAAACTTAAGAGGCAGAGGGGGCAGAAACAACTTCAGCAAAAGATCATATTTGCAGTGCAAGCATTGTGGAAAGACTGGACACACATCATATCAGTGTTGGGCTTCGTGGGACTCCATCAAAGACAAGCATAACCAGAAGAAAGATGACAATAAAAACCAAGATGCTATTAAATCTTCTGATTCTGCTCATTGTATTGTTGCACATTGTAATCTTGGAATTAATGAAATGACTTCACTTTCATATTACAAAGATTGTTGGCAACTTGATACTGGTGCAACATCACACATGACATTTAGAAAATACTGTTTTGAAGAACTTAATGAAACAATAGATGGCATAGTTTACTTTGCAGATAAGTCAAGTCTTAAACCAAAGGGAATCGGCACCATTCGACTGAAGATGCCTGGATTCCCTGATTTCTTGTTGAAGAATGTTCTTTATCTTATAGAGTTGTAGAGAAGCCTACTGTCCATGGTAGAGATTCGACAGCAAGGCCATTCCATCCACATGTTTGATGGAATCGTAGAAATAAGAAATACCTCTGACAACCAAGTCATCATGACTGGATACGAAGATGGGAAGCTACTGAAGCTAAAGGGTTCATCTGCAAGAGTTCAGAACTATGCCTACCTCTCTCAGCATGGAGAAGGTAATTTTTCATCTAGTTCATTGTGGCATGCAATATTTGGTCATCTAAATTATAACAGTCTTCGTTTGTTGAGAAAGAATGGTGTATTTGGTTTGCCCACCATTCCCAAAGAAAAGAACAAATGTGATGCATGTATATTAGGGAAACATAGTAAGCTGCCATTCCATGAATCTAATTTCAGAGCAAGTAGGAAATTAGAATTAGTGCATTATGATTTATGTGGCCCAATGCCAACTCCTTCTGCAAATGGGAATAAGTATTTTATGACATTTTTTGATGACTACTCAAGAATGTGCTGGATTTACTGTTTAAAGACAAAATCAGAAGCATTTCAAACATTCAAAGACTTTCATGCATTGATAGAAAAACAAGCACAATAACAAATTGGTACACTTCGTACTGATAATGGGAAAAAATACACTTCAAATGCTTTTGAATATTATCTTCGCCAACATGGAATTGCACATCAGACTACAGTTCCCTACAATCCTCAACAAAATGGTGTAGCAGAAGGAATGAATAGAACCATAATGAATATGGTTTGCTCAATGATGTTTTTCAAGAATGTAAAACTAATGTTTTGGGGTGATGCAGTGAAATGTGCATCCTATTTGAGAAACAGAAGTCCCTCAAATGCTCTTGATAACAAGACTCCACATGAAATGTGGTTTGGCCATCTCCCTTTAGTCAAGAATCTCAGAGTTTTTGGTTCGACCTGTTATGCCTTGATTCCAAAGGAGCAAAGAAACAAGCTTGGTGCTCGAAGCAGAAAATGCATTTTCCTGGGGTACGAAGAATACTCCAAGGCATACCATCTATATGATGAGGTAAACAAGAAATTTGTTATTTCCAAAGATGTCATTTTTCTTGAAACTAATAAAAATGACCAGTCCATTGAGAGACAGCTTGATCATTTGGAAATTTATCCTCATCCAAAGACATATTCTGAAAATGAATATGAAATTCCAAACCTTGAAAGGGGGATTCCTATTATGGATCAACCTTTGGAATTTCCATATGAAGCACCAACTCCCCCGCATGAAGAAGTTCCTGCTACTTCACCTGATCAAGAGATTCAACTAGATGATGTGATTGAGAGAATTGAAAGACTCTCAATCAATGATGAAGCACCACCAGCTCCAGCTGATCAACCAGGACCATCACGGAAGATTCCTAAATGGGCCACAAAGACACTTGAAAGTGTCCATCCAGATGAAGTTGGAAAGATGAGAACGAGAAGTTTGAAAACACATGGAGGAGAAGCAGATAATTCAGGTGATGACATGGATGTATCATTTGATTGTGAATTCAATTTATCTGCTAACTTTGAACCAACTTCCTTTGAAGAAGCTTCTACTTGAGTTGAGTGGAAAGAAGCTATGCAGAATGAGTATGATGCACTCATGAAGAATGGAACTTGGAAGCTGGTTGAACCTCCAATTGGAACCAAACCAATTGGCTGCAAGTGGGTGTACAAGAACAAATACAGATCAGATGGCTCACTTGACAAGCACAAAGCGAGGCTTGTAGCAAAAGGCTATGCACAGAAAGAAGGAATTGACTATGAAGAAACTTTTTCTCCTACAACAAGATAAGCTACCATCCGAACCTTACTCTCTTTAGCTGCTCAGAAAGGGTGGAAAGTTCATCAAATGGATGTGAAGACTGCTTTCTTGAATGGAGACTTGAAAGAGAATGTCTTCATGTCTCAGCCAGAAGGATTTGTTGTGAAAGGAAAAGAACGAAAGGTATGCAAGCTTGTCAAATCCTTGTATGGCCTAAAACAAGTGCCTCGCGCATGGTATGAAAAGTTAACCGAGCATCTTTTGAAGCTAAATTTTGAACATTTTGATCTTGATGATGCAACACTGTTTATAAAGAAAGTTGGAAGATCTGTTGTGTATCTTGTGGTGTACGTAGATGATGTTTTGATGACAGGGAACAATGAGAGCTATATAGCATCCATAAAGAAAGATTTGAAAAATATCTTTGAAATGACAGATATGGGACATCTCCACTATTACTTAGGAATTGAAGTCACTCAACATCTTAAGTACATATTCCTATCTTAGAAAAAATATGTTGGAGAACTACTAATCAAATTTTGCATGACAGAATGCAACCCTATATCTACTCCAATGGAACAGAAAATGAAGCTCACATCAAGCGAAGGAAAAGAATTTGAAGATGCAACCAAGTATCGACAACTTGTAGGAAGTCTTATCTACCTTACAACAACTAGACCAGATATTTCTTATGTTGTTGGCATACTTTCAAGGTTCATGCATAAACCTTGTGAAGGACACTGGTCAGCTGCAAAAAGAGTTCTAAGATACTTGAAGGGGACTCAAGACGTTGGACTCAAGTACTCTAAAGTGGATGACTTCAAACTTATAGGGTACTCAGACTCAGACTTTGATGGCGATAAGGAGACAGGAGTATCAACTTCTAGATACACTATGAGTCTTGGATCAGCAGCTGTCTCATGGAGATCACACAAACAGTCAGTTTCGGTAGATTCAACAATAGAAGCAGAATATGTGGTTGCAGCTGAAGCAACGAAAGAAATAGTATGGCTCAGGAAGATACTTGAATATTTGCAAGAAAAACAAGAGAACTCCACTCCATTATTGGTCGACAATACTTCTGCAATCAAGCTGGCTAAGAATCCTAGATTCCATGATCGAACCAAACACATCAACACAAAGTATCGTTTGATTCGACATCATGTAGAGGCCAAGACAGTCCATATTCAACATTGTTCCACAAATGATCAAATTGTAGACATCTTCACCAAAGCGCTTGGATGAGAAAAGTTTGAAAGATTCAGAAACATGCTCGGACTTATGAACACCCCATCGGATTAAGAGAGGGATTGTTAGAATATAATCCGTCGGGATTATTTATTGTAAATAAATAAAGAAAACTAAAAGTTATGTAGGAAGCTGAACAGTTACATAGGAAGGTGAAAAGGCTGATGAAGCTCAACCACCACATGTAATGTATAAATGAATGCATTAGCCATGAATAGAATTGAATCGGGAGTTATAATACCTATCACGAACAATGGGTCTCATCCCCAACACAACATAAATGGGTTAGAAAAGTCATGGGTTATGACTATGAGATCACTTACAAGAAGGGTAAGGACAATCTTGTGGTGGATGCTCTGTCCCGCACATTTGATGACCACATTTCTCTTTCATCTATTTCTATGCCTATTCCAAATTTCTTACAATATGTTCAGCTATGACACTGACTCTTCATTATCTGAAATCATCCAATAGTTGGCAAGTAACCCTTATGTTATTCCACATTACTCTTGGGATGGTTCTTCTTTGAGATCCAAGGGTTGTATGGTGCTTCCCCATAGCACAAATATTCCATAGGTTATCTTCCATTAACTCGATGCTTCTCCATCGGCAAGGCACTCTGAGTTCCTCAAAACATATGAGCAGGCACGACATAATTTCCTTTGGAAGGAAATGAAACAGGAAATTCAACAAATGGTGGCCGAATGTGATACCTACCAGCTCCACAAGGGTGAAATGACACTCCTTCCCGGATTGCTCAAACCCTTTCCCATCCCTACAAGGATTTGGACAGATATATCGATAGATTTCATTGAATGGATCCCTAAATCTGGAGGGAAGACCGTAATCTTGGTTGTGGTTGATCGACTCTCCAAATATAGTCATTTTTGTGCTCTCAACCATCCATATACCACCTCCTCAGTCGCACAAATTTTCATGGACCAAATATTTTGTCTTCATGGAATCCCTTCTTCCATTGCCTCAAACCACGACGCAACTTTCATAAGTCATTTTTGGACAGAACTATTTCGCCTCACTAGCACCAAACTGAATATGAGTTTAGGATATCACCCATAAACATATGGTTAGACTGAAGTCGTCAACAAATGTTTGGAAACTTATCTTCGTTGCTTCACCTCTTAACAACAACATCAGTGGGAAAAGTGGCTCCCTCTCCCTGAATGGTGGTACAAAAATTCCTACCATATTGCTTCTAAAATGACTCCATATGAAGTAGTTGATGGTCAGGCATTGCCAATGCTCCTTCCATACACCCCCAACGGTTCACTAGTTCAGGTAGTTGACATGGTTCACTGAAAATGAGATCAAATTCTTCACATTCTACAGGACAATATTCACATGGCAAGAAACCACATGAAACAACAAGCCTATCAACACCGTTTTGAGTGCGCTTTTCAAGTTTGTGATATGGTTTTTCTTCGTCTACAACCTTATAAGAAATCCTCCTTGAAAATCAAAGGGCGTCAAAAGCTGGCTCCAAACTTCTCTGGTCCATATAAGGTTCTTCCGAAGATTGGGTTTGTTGCTTATAAATTGGAACTTCCTCCTTCTTGCATTCACCGAGTATTTGATGTCTCTTGTCTTAAGAAAGTGATTGGCACCAACATCAAAGCATAAATCGCTTTACTAGAACTGGATAATGAAGGATCCATCATTTTGGATTCGAAGGCCATCCTCAATAAGCGCAGTCGTCAGCTTCTCTCTCGGTCCATTATAGAGGTCTTAATTCAGTAGCACAACATGCAACCAGAGGATGCTACATGGGAACCATTCCTTCATATTCAAGAACAATTTCCACATCTAAAAATTTGAGGACAAAGTTTTTTTAAGAGGGGGGGATGTTAAGAACCTGTGTTAATGCTCCTCTTTATATCGTTAGTATATTTTTGTTGGATGCATATGCTTTGTAAGTCGTCCTGTGAGTATATTGTATTATCACACATTTGTGGGGAGTAATAGTTATTTGGATTAGACTTAGTATATGAGTACATGTTGAGGCCAATGAATGATCCACGAGTTATTTTGTATTGAGCTTCCCCCCTCGAAGCGACCGATCAATAAAATCTCTTCTATGCTATGTTATTTATGTTATATTGTGCATTTTCATTGGTTATTGCAAGAGGCTCCTCAGATAAAACTAATATGTATCTGTAATGATTAATGAAGTATACCTAGACGTACACATATATGTAATATACATATTATATATTTATATATGTGTATGATGTGAAACAATGAAAGATATTTCATTTAATAAGGAGCTTTTGAGTATAAACTAGGATAGTGGGGAAGAGTTTTTAATATGTTTGAGATGTGATAATATTAGTTAAAAAAATTATTATAAATTATATAAATATATGGCATAATGTGAATCATTTAAAAATTAATTAAAATGTAAATATAAATATATAAATATTATATTATAATAAAATGTATATTTAAATATAATTATTTAAATTTTTTTTTTTTAAATGATGTATATAATGAAAATTTGAATATGAATATGATTATATAATTTTGTTGTTTTTGAAATGGGGATATGATCTTAATAAATGGAAATTAAATTTAAATATGATTTAAAAAAAATTGAAATGCTAATATTGTCTTAATAAATGGAAATTGAATTTGAATATGATTATTAAAAAAAAACATAAAATTGAGCCATTTTAAATAAGAATTTAACATATTTTTACTTTTAATTTAAAAAAAAACTAAAATACCTATTAAAAAAATTTCATAAAACTAAAATACCCATTAATTTTTTTTCATAAATAGTTACATCTCATGCTTAATAAAAAGAAAAAGATACATACATTTAACATAGAATTGAGTCATTTTAAATAAAATTTTAAGAGTTTTTTACTCTTAATTAAAAATTTAAAATAATATCTTTAATAGATTTCATAAATTGATACAAAGCTTGTCTCCTGCTTAATAAAAAGAAACGTACATGGTGATAAGGGAGTATACGTGGTGATTAGCATGTTGCCATTCCGACACCTATATTCAAATTCACACACATTTATTTTTTCCAGGGAGAATGAACCTCGCCCACAAAGATTTTTTATTATTTTATATTAAAATTTTCTATGTATTTAGAATTTTTATTTATTTGGAAGACACAAAATATTTTCATCGAAAATGAAGAAGTTTAAACTTTATCATTTCGACTTTTCGGTAGTTTCTGTGAAATTCAGTGATCTTTCTTGTAAGAAAGCCAAATTTTGTTCGACTTATTAGTAAGATTTTAGTTAAATTTGGTTTGATTTATTTTTTGTTTTTTTTTTTAATTTGAATTTAGTGCGATTTAAATAATTATTTTAATTTTAGATTTAGTACTTTTTTAAACTCTATAATATTTATAATTTAAAAAATTAAACATTATTATTTTAAATTTTAAAAATTCTTCAAAATTTTTACCTAAAATAATTGAAATCAAACTACACATTCTACAATATGCTTAAAAGAAAAAGCGAAAAAAAACTTATAAATTGTAATCCATTAACTCCAAGTGACTTGCCACCTTTTCCCTTGTAAGACCTTGAATGTTTATCAGATCAAGTATTTTCCCTAACTCCAAGTGACTTGCCACATTTTTCCTTGTAAGACCTTGAATGTTTATCACTTCGAGTATTTTTCCTAACTCCAAGTGACTTGCCACATTTTCCAAGGTAAGACCTTGAATGTTTATTAGTTCGAGTATTTTCCCTTGTATTCAGTTATGCCTTAGGAGAACCTTTGAACCACCATCTAATTTTCTATGTCCAAATATACACAGCTAAATAATAATCATAAAAAGAAAGGATATTAAAATTTCCATGTCTAAATATACACTGCTAAATAATAAACATTAAAAAAAAAGATATTATGTAAATATTTTGAGGTATGTATATCATTCCCTAGTTAGCCATATAGACAAATTGATAAAGCTCGACTCATGGTTTTTCAGATCAGTTTTTAGATCAGAGGAATCATAGTTATGTGGCTTATAATCATCATCCGTGCATCGTATTCTCAGTTTTTTTACGTTTCATTACTGCATACGAGACACTTTCTATATTCTACAATGAAAAAAAAAGGCTACATTTTTTGTTTTTTGTTTTTTTAATAAATTTACTTTTCATTATTATTGTATAATAGATACTTTCTCTATTTTATAATGAAAAAAAAGGTATAATTTAGTGTTAGAGTTCTATATTTTATAATGATAAAAGTATAATTTAATGTTAGAGTTGATATATAACATTTTAATATTAGCATAGTCACTTGTAGTTCATAAATCTAGATAGACAACAAGTTGTGTCACAAATAAGTTATCTAATCACTCGTTGTCTATGTTTTATGTTGCTTTAGCTACATGTTATCACACAAACTCTGAGCTGTTAGATGGAGTTCTCCTATCAAACTGAGTGCACATTACCATGCCATTAAGTACAGTTATGAGCTATTTTCAATTTTTTATAGTTGTTTATTATGGATTTTGAATGAGGACAATGCAATTCTAGACAGTACATTTGTCCCATTCTCTTACAATCTAGGAAAAGCATAAATGGTATTCCACCCCAAAAAATATGTAGTAAACAAAATACTTACCATATTGATATAATCTAAATTTCAAAATGATAAATAAATAGAGAATGGGTTGAAAAGTGTATCGCTCTACACATGGCAAGTTGGTAGGAATATGCCTACAAGTACCAATCGCCAATGAGGGAGCGAGGGCTCCGGCGAGGGTTTGCAGGATGCAGCCTGTTGGTGGGTGTAGAGACCAGGAAAGTCTTCTTTCTCCTTGTAACTTTCGTGCCGTTGATTGCTGATGCCGGTGGCTGTCGGATTTTTTTTCTGTCTTTCGCTGTTTTTCTGGTTTTTTATGTGTTTTGGACTGTGCATCAACCCTTTACTATGGATGACCATTTATGTTGGAGCCAATGACTGGAGTCCCTCCTCGTTCAGCCGAGGACTAGTACCAACCAGTAAAATCAAGTGGGAAGTTTAAAATTTTATTTTAGCTGGCTTCGGCTCTATCCATGATTGGGTTTGCTCTTTTTTTTTGGATTTTATTGGAGATTCGCCACCTTTTTTGTGTGTATGTGATTTTGATTCTCAGCAGTTTCTTTTGACTTTATCTATCCAGGGTTTGTTTTGAGGGATTTGTACTTCTCGCTCTTTTCTATTTTCCTTTGTCAGCTTTGGTTCATGGGTCTTTGATCTTTTCTCCCCTATGACATATGTTGTCATCATTAGGGTTTGTTTCTCACGTTTACTCTTGATTGTAGAGGACGCTTTTTCTGAAAGGGTTTTATCTGATTATTATTGCCTTCTTAGTGGCTCAATCCCGGACTTCTCGTGATTGGGGGTTTGGACCTGTAATCATTTTTTGTTTGATTAGGAACATTCTGAGGTTTTTTTTGTGTTCTTCGCCTGGGTTTGTTTTTGACCTCGGGTCTTTCGAGATTCTATTTCTCCTGTTCCTATCTCGTGATTGGGGGCTTGGACATGTAATCTTTTTCATAGATCACGAAGATCTGGGGTTTTTATGTTCTTCCAGGGTATGGTTTTGACTTCGAGTCTTTAGTGGTACATTCCACCTGTTCATATGTCGGAGTTTGCAGATGGGTCGTCCGACCCTCCTGTTGAACATGCAGCTGCTAGGTACCGTCGACAACGTAAGGAAAAAGCCCATAAAGTCTTGGACGGTAAACTACATTTCGTGGTTGGAAATGATATATTTTTAGACAAATTTGAAGCTTTATGTGCTCGTGCTCTGATTGGCCGTCTTAAATATGCCACGATGGATAAAAAGGATTGGTTTTGCTGGGTGACAGAGAATTGGAAACCTTCTATAAACTATGTTCCTGCAATTAGCCTACTTGCTCATGGTTGGATTGTTATAGTCTTCCTTGACGATGACCATGCTACTCAGATTTTGCAGAGAATTTGGAGGGTTGGCAAAGGTTCATTGGTTCTTGACCGTTGGCATGCAAATTTTGATCCGGTAAGAGAACGGGTGAAAAAAAGGCACCTGTGGACCTTACTGCCTGGTCTACCTTTCCCTCTCTGGAACCGTTCATTGCTCGAAGGTGTGGGAAACACCATTGGTCGATTTGTAGCGCTAGATGAAGATTTTATGCACTGCTATGATAAGTGGCTGGCCAAAATCTTGGTGGAAATTGACATTTTGAGAGGGTTACCTGCGACTGTGGAAATTCTTTGTAAAGAAAGACTTTTTGTACAGAGACTGGACTACCAAGGAATTCCATTTCGATGTAGTATCTGCAGGGAGACAGGTCATCTCCGTCGGAACTGCTCGTCATTTAGAAAAGAATATTCCTCTCCTATACTCCACTCTTCCCATGCAAACACTGCGGGGTTTAAGGTAAGTACTCCTTTTTCTTCTATCCCAAATCTTGATCATTTTTATGAAGTTACGGAACAGGAGTTGGCTTTTCTGGATTCTGTTGGTGGTAATAGGCATACATCTTCAAAGAACCGGATTAAAAAATCTATAGATTTTTTACCTGATGACGACTCCCCACAACCTGATCTGGCTAATTCCAGTGCTGAGTTTTCCCCTTTGCCTGATTCAATTTCAGCCCCTTCGCTCTCTGAGGCTATACCCCCTTCCTCGCAAGGTTTGATTGATGAACCCCTTGCTATCCCACAATCCAATCCAGACTTACTTTCTTCCCGTTTTGAGCATTCATCAGTAGATTTCCAGCAGTCCCCCTCTCCACTCCAGTCTATGGACAAGTCCTATTCTCCCATCGAAAAGGTGATTGCTCCTCCTGTTCCTCTTTTTTTAGAAGCGAACTTTCCACCACTTGGAAAGGAAGGACCTATCCCAGCCTCTCCTCTCAGCCCAACTAGCTCTCCTTCCTTTGCTGACCCCACTTTGAAGCATTCTCTGGACATCTTTTCTGACAAAACCCCTCTTTCCCCTTCGATTTTACCTCTCGAATCTATAAGATTTGAAAATGTTACTATCAGCAAAAAAAAAAAAAAAAAGTCCTCTAAGAATGTGGTGGACTCTTCGAATGATCCTTACATTCCTTTATCTACCAGGCTTAAAAATGCGGACAGTTGTTCTCTCTCTCTTGCACCTAGGGTCCTTAGAGTTCAGACCCCTATTCAGATTGATCCCTAATGCATTTTCTCTCTCTGAATGTTAGTGCTTAGGAGGCTTAGCCAAACAAAAAATTCTTCGCCATTTGTTTTCATCGCTCTCCCCTGATGTGATTCTTCTGTAAGAAACTATGACTAGTATTTACCCTGCAATGTTTGCTTTCTCAAAGCTTTGTCCGGGCTGGGAATTCTGTGCCATTAAGGCAAAAGGCCTCTCTGGAGGGCTCCTCTCTGGCTGGAATCTTAAACTTCTTCAATGTAAGGCCTTCCATACTGTAGCTGGCATCCTTCTTAAAGCTTCTCTCCGAAGTTCATCTCTAGAGCTGTCTATTCTCAATTGTTATGGCCCATATCTTCATAGAGACTCTTTTTGGAATGTTGTTGCATCTGGTGGGTTTCTCTCTCTCCCCAATCTCATTCTAGCTGGTGACTTAAACTTTACTTTAAGTGCTTCTGAGATTTGGGGATCAAAAGCTCCGCTAGATCCTCTGGGCCCTTTCTTTGCTAAGCTGTTCTCTGATCATCATCTGGTGGATGTGGCTCCCACCTGTGTTGGTCCTACCTGGAGGAATGGAAGGATGGGGGAAGAAGGTATTTCCAAAATATTAGATCGTTTCCTCTTATCTGAGCAACTAGTCTCTTCTCTTCCCAGATATAGGGTTTGGACTCATAGATGTGGCTTGTCAGATCATTTTCCGGTTATCCTTGAATGGCTTGATCATCGGACCTCTTGTGCTTTTCCTTTTAAATTTAATGAATCTTGGCTCTCAAATGAGGAGTTTAAAAAATTGATTAGATTTGAATGGCCTCTTATTCAATCTGATAACCCCCTTGATCCTATGTATGATCTCTCCTTTAAACTTCGGATCCTCAAAGGTAAAGTTAAAACTTGGACAAAAACTGAAGCCCGGAAGATGAAGGATAAATCTATCCACCTGGAAGAGGAAATAAATTCCCTTCTTTCCTCCTCTGTTTCTGCTTTATTGACTGACAAACAACGGCTGAGACTCCTTGCTCTTAAGGCCGATCTAAATAAACTGATTGATCATGAACTTCACTCTGCTAGACTCAAAAGCCGTATCACTTGGGCTTCTAATGGGGATGCAAATACTAAGTATTTTTAAGCAGTTGCCTCTGCAAGAAGGAACCATAACGCGATCTGGAGTTTACAAAATGAAAAAGGGATTTGGGTCTCGGATGACTCACTTATCAAATCCCTTGGGGTTAGTCATTTCAGGAAAATTTTTGAAGATGATAATCTGACCTCTATATCTGCCCAACTCAAGATTATTAGGTTATTTCCTTCCTTTCTTGAGTTTGATGAGAAAGAGGTTTTTTCTCAGAATGTTACTTTTTCTGAAGTGGAAAGAGCCCTTAAATCTTTAAAAAAAGATAAGGCTCCAGGCCCGGATGGCTAGCCTGTTGAATTTTACTTGACCTTTATTGATCTATTGGGCCCTCAACTTGTCCAGATGGTTGAATCCTCTAGGATTCTAGGTAGGGTGTCTCCAGCTATGAACTCCACTTTTATCACTCTTATACCAAAGGTTGATAAGCCTACTAACTTTGCAGACTTCTGCCCTATCTCTCTTTGCAACGTCTGCTACAAACTGATCTCCAAAATAGCTTCCATGAGACTTAAGCCTTTTTTGGATAAAGCCATTTCTCCTCAGCAGTTTGGGTTTCTTAAAAATCGCCAGATCTTGGATCCCATAGGAATTACCCAAGAAGTCTTGCATACAGTCAAAGCTAGGAAAAGGAATGCTCTCATTCTGAAACTTGACTTATCTAAAGCCTTTGATAGGGTTAACTGGTCCTTTGTTCTCCTAATTCTTTTACAAATTGGTATTCCACTGATTGGAGTGAATTGGATCATGGGATGCCTTTCATCTATTCAATTTGCAGTTCTTGTGAACAGCTCTCCCTCCTCCTTTTTCCCAGCCTCCCGGGGTATAAGACAAGGCTGTCCTTTATTCCCTTTGTTGTTCATCTTGGTTATTGAAGGACTTAGCCTGATGATTGAGGAAGCCAAAAGGCAAGGAAAGATCAAAGGTATAAAAATTTCGACTCGTCTCTCACTAACACATTTATTGTTTGTGGATGATGTGATATTGTTTGGTTTTGCATCCTTGGAGGAATGGAAGGCCTTTAAAGACATTCTGGATATTTTTTGTGAGGCTTCAGGAATGAGTATTAATATCAGTAAATCCAGTTTTTTACATAATAATATGGATGAGGATACCCATCGAATTTTAGCAAGTCATTTTCCCTACAAATTTGATTTTCTATCCAATGGTTTTGTTTATCTTGGATGCTATTTGAAACCATCTAGTTATTTGATTAAAGATTGGTTCTGGCTCGTTTCAAAATTTGAAAAAAGGGTTGCCCATTGGACTAATCGAATGTTGTCTATGGGAGGACGACTGGTTCTCATACGATCTGTCCTCTCAAGTATCCCAGTTTACTGGTTGTCATTATTCCCCATTCCGGCATCCATTCTTGACAAAATCAGGAAAATTATTTTTTCCTTTCTTTGGGGTTCCTCAGCAAATAAAGCCAAATTTCAGCTTTCGGATTGGAAATTGCTGGCATGCCCGATGTCTCAGGGAGGATGGGGAATCAAGCATTTGCCCAGTTTCAGCCTGTCTTTAAGGATGAAAAGTTTTTGGCTGTTGCTTAAGTCTTCGGGCATCTGGAATAAGCTAATCACAGTTAAATATATGAAGAACATACCCGTTTATTCTTGGCTCAGAGATAAAAGATTTATTGCTGGAAATGCATCCATTCTATGGAGGGGGTTTGTTGAAACTTTGTCGTGGATCGGTAAAGGATTAATTTGGAATGTTGGTGATGGCTCTTCTATTCGGGTTGGCTTAGATCCAATGATAGGATTTGGCACTAATTATATTCTGCCAAATGGTTTAAGGGAGTATCTGGAGGATTACTGAATAGTTACTTTAAATCAGGCTAAAAATCTTTCCTCTCCGAATACTTCTTATTGGTATTCGGCAGCTGATTTAGACCTGTGTAATGAGTGGAAATTTCATTGGGAACGTTATATACAGGGTTTGGAATATGGAAGAATTATTTTAGCAGACCAAAATGATACCTTGCTCTGGTCTCATTCAAATTATGCTGGAACCTTATCAACAGCTAAAGGATATGAATGCGTCTCACAAGGCTGTTTTGATCCTTCAGACCACTCGTTGGATTATATCTGGCAGCAACGTATTCCTCTAAAAATTATATGTTTTTATTGGCTTTTGATAAGAGGACGTATATTAACTTGGGAACAGCTCCAGTGAAGAGGATTTCAGGGACCTAGTAGATGTATCTTGTGTAAAAGTTTCTCTGAAGATATTCATCATCTGTTCACTTCTTGTCCTATCAGCTTAAGAGTCTTCTCATACTTTGCTGAGAAATTTGGATTTGTATTCCCTTCTCATGATTCTGTAGCCTCCCTTCTATCTCAGTGGTTTAATTCCCCGTTGTGCAAAGCTGCTTATAGATATTTGCCTTTCTTCATTTATTGGAATATCTGGATTCTCCGCAACAAGTGCATCTTTGAAAATTGGAAACCTGCTCTTCCAACTCTTATATTTAGAATTGAAGGTCTTCTTACTAGTTATCCTGCTCCCTCTAAATCCTCTAAAATCTAGATTATTGGCCCCAAACCTGTTCTGAGCTTCCCTTGCGGGTTTTTTGATGGGGCTTCAGCAGAAAATATAAGCGGCTCGGGACTTGTTATCTATATCAATGATCAGCACTATTTCTGTTTCTCCATTGGTGGCGGTCATGGTACTAATACTAGAGATGAATTGTTGGCTTCTTGGGCTATCCTTCGAATCAGCCAGATGATGGGTATCCCAATTCAGCTAATTTATGGAGACTCCTTGATAGTTATTTCATGGCTCAATTGATTGTCGACACTTGATGTTCCTGCTCTGATGCATTGGTGCAAAGATATAAGATATTTGATCCACATGGCCCCTCAGGTGATCTTCAAACACGTTTTCTGGGAGCATAATTATCTAGCAGATGGACTTTCTAAGAAGGCCCTGAATTTGGATTTGGGCCATGGTTATTTCTCTGATTTTTTGGATGGCAAGGCCATTAATGAGGGCCACTTTGTTCTATTTTAGATGCTGAGTTTCTCAGCTTTTGTGCCTTCAGCTTTATGTGTTTTTTCTCATGATTTGGTTTGGATCGAGTCCTTCTGTTAGCAAGTTTTGCTCCTGGATCACTTGATTGTTGACCACCTCAGATTTTCATCAGCATATCTGACCTGCTAAATACGGGAATGATGAGTAAAGTCTGCAAGATCAAACTTTAATTCTATCTTGGATGTTGCAGATTGATCCGTTTTTCTTTTCTGATATTATTGTGTTGATCTGGGTGTTGCCTACTGATTACTGAATGCACAGTCTCGGATGCTATGTAAAAGATGTCTTTTGATTCTAATGGAATAACAAAGACTGGTATTTTTTCTTCTGAAAAAAAAAATCTAAATTTCAAAACAAAAAATATATTAATTAAAATTTAAAAGTTTTTAATTGAAACATATGCAAAAATCTAAGTTATTTGTTGAACAATTTTTTTGAAAAAAAAAGTCTATTAAAAAACTATTAAATTCATTTGCTTTGTTTATTTGGTTGTCATTTTAAAGAGTGAAATTTATTATAATTAAATATGAGATCCAGTTATCATTTTTATAAATAATATAAAAAGATAAAATTTATTATAATTAAATATAAGATCAAATTTGCCGGATACAAATTTTTCCTCAAAATTTTATATCTATTTCCTTCAAATTTTACATCTAAAATGGTTTGTACCCATATTTAATCGTTCTGTAGACATAGTAAATTTTCTCTCAAAATTTGAATTTGGTGTAGATTGTAATAGTAGCACTGAATTTGAGAAGATAATCACATTTGTTTTAAGCATAGCAAAGAATCGTTGTGGGTCACTGAAATGTTATGGCCCTCACAAGAGGGTGTCTGTTCGCGGATTTCAAGAGTCTGTAATTTTTTATATAGAAAGTGGCTTTCCACGAGTGTATGAATTGGAATTAGACAACGTAGTTGTCGTTTAAAATCTTTCAAATTGTATAT